>JAQIXS010003653.1:0-17423 GCA_034700785.1 Rossiulus vilnensis | reverse complement strand
CAGCGATTACTTTCTATTTGAGAAAGTGTCAAAGTTTAATCAGAGTATTTATTTTTTCAAAAAGTGCCAAATGAGGAATATGCTTTGCATCAACTGCTTTACAGTATATTTGCACTATATCCAAAACTTATGTGTAACAAAACTTGTTATATCCCGTTATTAATTAATCATATTCCACTTCTAATTTCTGAAACATAGCCATAATTATTAAATTCAAGGCGGACTCTCAATTCACGATTACCCTACGGTAATTCCAGATTTTTAACAAGTAAGTTAAACGCAACAATGCTTGAGAAGGTTATGGTCATTCCCAGCTTAACCTATAAGTTAAACAGTGTCAAAATGTTAATAAAATATGACGTGCAATTACTCTTTTTAAACCTTATTATCTTAACTTTGGGACATCTCCTTTATACCTTAAATTGAGTCTGCATGTTATGTGGTAAAGTCAAGATAATTATATTAAGCAGCCTACAGATCCACGGTTTCATAGCATTGAGAAACAATTGAAAACGCGCCAGATTTAGGCCAAGTGTTGGCAGTAGCAGCAGTTTGCTCCAGATAAGAAGCAATTCCGGATACCAACCATTCCACATTTTGGCCTAAATGACTGCCAAGAATAAAAAATGGACATTAATAGAAGAGATAGTCTGGCAAGAAATTGCTAGCCTACTGGATAGATCGATTATGCATATAGAAGAGGACATACTTGCTGCTTAGCTTCACAACTAACATCCATTAATCCATTTCTTCCTCTGTTCTATTTGATTAAGCAGAGGGCGAAAACATGCCTATACTGAGTTCAACATCATCATGCCAAGACAGTAAGGAATGGCCAATGTACCGTTATATGACATATGAGCTTCGTAATGCGTGTAATGTGCATGCCAAGTAATGTGCGCGAGAAAAGAAATGGTGCAAAATGCTTGGCAACGAACTTCACTTTACACGTTTATAATGGCATAAAACTTACAAACATTTTACAAACTAACAGACCTTACAAACGTTTTGTTTATGAAAAGATAGCTAGAATAAATCACTTTTTGTTTTAAGGAATAATTATTTCGTAAGATTCTATGAAAAATACACCTTTCAGTTTTTAAATCGTTAACTGCAGTTTTACTCTTACTAGCGGGCAAGTAGGCCTACTATACACTACACGTATCTGCCTGCGATTTTTGTTTACCCAAAGGCTGATACACGTAACAAACAGTTGTTTTTGATAGATGCAAAAAAATCGTTTTCCCTTACGCGTTAATCTACTACACATTGAAGCTACTCGATATTTGCTGTAAGAGCATTTAAAATCGCAATAGCTATTTTCCAAGCTCCATGTATAATGCGCTTATTCGAGCTTACCACAACACACTAACACTTTTACATGACGTAGCAAAAATTTGTCAATGTTCAAAGATAAAGGAAGAGTGATTATCAAACGCGTCTGTAAGTACACCTAAATAATAAATCCACTTATTCAAGCTTCACTGGATATTTTGCTGAACTGCTGAAATCCAATGTGGCTTCCGTATTTCTGTGCAATAATGGAGTACTATCAAACGAGGGAAAAGTAAGATAGGAATAGACATGTAAGTCGGACATTACGTCAATCCGCATTGTAGCTCGAAATTCTATGTTTTCAAACGGTATACAAACGTTGCATGGCTTTTGTACGTTACATTTTATGCATAGCAATTACATGCACATAGGCCATTTTATGTCCTTCGCGTGTATAATACAAATCCATTTGGTAGTCTTGGGATAAGAAATTCTCAAATTGTGTAGGTAACATGTCCAATTAACATTAGTTTCGCTCAGATTCACTTTTCCTATATAATCAATGTCACGATACAAGTTCAGCTTTTGTCTATAACCCATTAGGTCAGCCAACAGGTGGAACTAATGCATTTAAGCCATTTTGAAATTACTTTCCTATGGTCAATTAATTTTGTGATCAGTTTAAGGAAAAGTGGCATATCGATCATTGATAACAATACATGTATATGAATTTTAAGTATTATTCAGTTGGTACCTATAACATAAATACATGTACGTTTCAATGTAAATTAAAAGTGATGAACGTCTTGATGAGCATACGCCTGAATAGATCAAACTCTGAACACTTTAATTTATTTTCCTTATTCTACAGCTGTTTATTCACAGCAAGTGCTCTGGTATAGTGTACTAAAGGGACCCACTTACCTAATCGTTTCAAACTTAATTATTTTTCAATGAGGTAAACTTGCTCACATTGTATAGGCGTCATCAACAATTTACATGCCTTGTGTATTCGCCAAACTGTGATCAAGATTGAACTGCAAAAATGCAAAAAAAGGTTTAAATTGTACGAAGAATAAAATAAAGGAATCGTGGCAATATTTTCAAACCTTTGGCAGAAAGGATTGAATAAAGGCTTACATAAAATTTCTTTTCAAAAGCCGTGGTTGAGTGCATAATACCATAAATCAATGGCATCAGGTAATGTTTTACGATGAGGTTTACTATCACGTTTACTGAAGTACTGCATTTCGAACATAATATATAAAAACGAGCGTAAAAGTATTTCATTTGTGCAGTCATAAAGTATCTCATGCAAACAAATTTCTTCTTATTTACATTAACTTTTGCTGCCAGTATAGGATCACGCTGCAGGCTTTCCTTGAAGAAGTCAAGTTGAATAAATCTATACAAAAATGTTACGCTAAAGCTAGCACGCAGGAATAGTGTTGATACATGGAAAACTCTCTTCCCGTCCTATTTTGTTTATAACCCCCTGAAGCTATTTTCTTGAGTTGACTTTGATCATTGAGTTATGTGAGGGGAATGGATGTTTTAGACACCAATTTTCATTATGTGACCCGCTCGTATTATTAATCACAACCCACGTACACCGACCAATTGTAACAACAATCTGGCTGAATGTCATAGATTTATAAAATTATTAGCACTGAATGCCATAATTTTTTATGAATAGTAGTAAATTTCTACTAATTTGCCATGAGCAAAACAAAACCCTTTGTTAAGGAGTAAGCGTGGGAAAACCTGTGCATTTTAAACTTTTATATATTTTCAAATCGAGTTTTCGAACAACATCAGTCGAAAATCGTTGAAGCTTAATAATTTCATAATGTAGGCCTATGCATCTTTGAATTTACGATATTCGTCATGCGTCATATTCTAATTTACAATTTATGATTGTGATGATGATATTATTCAGTCTTTTTAAATTTCTGCTTGCCTTCGTTATCACGATGCCTATTCTATTAAAATGCATTATAATACCATCATCATTGCATTTACTGTTTAAATGTGAACCGCTACATCTCATTTGAAGGCATATTTTACAGTAAATGTTGTATGTGCCTTTCATTTCCTGTATCAATGCGACAGTATAATTACTAAATACATATCAACTGGGTACATTTCTTGTACTAAATTTGCAGCTACATGTATAATAATTTGCAGCTGCAGGCTTTCCTTGAAGAAGTCAAGTTGAATAAATCTATACAAAAATGTTACGCTAAAGCTAGCACGCAGGAATAGTGTTGATACATGGAAAATATTAAATGTTTAAGATTTTTTAAATAATAATACCCTAAAGATGTCGTGTGAATATTCTCCGGCAGACCTGCCTACAAGACTGTTTTGTTGAAACGCGTTAGGCTTAAGAGAAATTTGTGCATGTGAATACTGTGGATAGATGTTTGGCGTCAATATCAGACATACATGTACATGCACCGCATAATATTTACCTTCATAACACAGCAATCACTAAAACAGTGATGAACGTCCTGAGAAGTAAACTGTAAACATTGTTTGCACTAATATAAATCGCAATATCATCGTGTTTACTTCCGGCTTGACGTCACAGTTCTACCACCCAATCAATGAGTTGCAAAATACGAAATATGTACAAATAAGCAGCATGCAATATTACGCATGACGGCTTGCTTTAGCCAATGTCAAACAAACGCAATGTGTTTATCGTTTGCTCATTGCAATGACTTCCGGTCTGAACGCAGTTTCGAATGCCTGAAGCTAGAATAGTATAAGTGATATGATATAATCAGCAGCACATGTCTTCCACTGACTCCCCAATTTACGAAATAGAGCTGCAAATTCAGCAGCTCAAATGACCAATATTGGACAAGCTTTCCTGTCCGCGAGAGTACTAAAAGTAGCAGATAAGGGCGGGTCCAGATTTTTCAATCTCAATCGTAATAAATCGCAAAAGGGTTGTGCATACAGGACGTCTGTGATTAGGGGTTCATGAATGGGCCCTGTAGCACCATAGCAACTGTCTATATGTTGACCACTGTAGGACTGTATGATACGATATAATTGCGCGTATTCAGTGCATAAATAGCCTACATAATGAGTAATCATATACATGTAATAAACGGTGAATTGCTTCAGCAATTTTGAAAACTATCTTCAGAATGTAAGTACAGCGTACTAGCTATTTTGAAATTTAAAAAATAGTATTAGTAAATAGTATACCTAAATTTTAGACTGGCGCTTCCTTAAATTTATAATGTCAATGACACAGAATTTATGGAAGCTTCAAGATCAATATTAATTGTGAAAATTAATTTGATGTTACATTTATAATTTAAGTATGGCATCAGCAAATATAAATTTAAAAGATCATAATCTTAATATTAAGAACTTCTATTGAAAGGACTTCATCTTAATCATAATATAATGGAAAATAATAGAATAAAGTACAATGTACTTGATGATTATTTACAATGGTTTAGGTATATTTATTATTTTTAGATACTTTGACAACCTGTCTATATTGATTGATTTTATCTGATCCCTTGAGTGGTCACTACAGCAAAGATTTACGTACAAAATTGCACAACAATGTACAATTGTAGTTATTCTGTTTAAATGTTTTACTCAGATAGAGAAAACTAAAAATGATTCTCCGATTTTAGATATGGACCACTTTTAATAATGAAAATAATAATAATGATTATAGTTGTTATTCTTCTACATTATATTCTTTATTACTTTGGCAATGTTTTTTTAGGGGGATCGGTCCACAATATACATGTATATTCGTTCTAGTTTAAGAAATAAATTTTATAAAAATCCACGTTTTATACAATCGCAAAAGTTGCCATTTGAAGCGGTGAACCTTTATCAAGAGCTTCAAGTTAATACTGTCGTTTTTTTGTTTTTCATGGCTAAGTTATTTCCTCTCAAGCCGTTTATTATTTGAAACCATTATCAACTATGCTTTTATTTAAGAAGAAGAACTTAAAGAAGCAGAAGAACTCTCCAAAGGACATTATCAATTCTGTCGTTTGAATAGCATAGAGTTTCAGTCTTTTGTTATGCGATTGTAATAAGATAAATACAAAAATGCTTTATAAATTATCAGATAACTTAACAAAAACGGTAAAGCAAGACCTATGAAGAATAATGAGTTGCTTTTATTGAATGAGTTTTCAGCCTCAAAGGCAAACCAAATGAGTTTGATATATTTATTAAAATCTACCGATTTAAAGCGCTGGCTCACGAATTCGTCTTACTGAAGGTAGAGACTCGCACATTCGGGTGAACCTAGTTAGCATTAACTGCATGACGTCAAATTATTGAACGTCCGCACATCTTCAGCTTCGGACGAGTAATTTCTTGGCGTCGGTCACTGAAATAAGCGAAAAAATCTGGATCTAAAAGAGCCGTTTGCCGATATAGCTAACCGGGCTTACGCACCGCAATTTGGGCAGTGTGAAACAGCCCTCATGAACATCAAAACTCTAATCCCGTTATCTCACCTGAGCCATTAAACGAAACACGACTATAACAGCTTTTCCAGCCTGTTTTACGAGCGTAAAAGCCACGATTTACAAAGATCGCCACTGCACTAGCTCTCCGCGCGGACGTCCATGAGGCTGATTATGGGAGGTCGGCGTGAAGCAGAAAAGCTCGGATTTCGGAAAGAGAACCCTTAATTAAAGCTTATGCCATAACAATTTGTTGAATAATATAGGTGGCCACCTGCTGAGATACGCAGACCTTGGCGAGTTGGAGAATACGGCGTCTGAGCACTGGTTATGAAATGAATGTTGCCGAACCATAACGCATCAACTGCCAAAAATCAACTTTTTAGGAGATGGGAAAATAATTGAATTGTGAAATGACAAATATACCTTAGCTAACAAAAGTTTAGACTTTGTACACCACTGACGTTTAATTAAAAAAAACATAAATGAGCACTTAGTTAAACTTTTGTGTCTTTGTAGTAATGCTTCCATACCGTCGAATGTGCCGCACATATTGCACCACCAATAAATGTCATTTTTCAATCTCCAGTCGAATTCAAGTTTTTCCTACATTTTCACGTATAGTTTTCGGAAACTAGCATCTGAAACATGTTTTTTTTCAAAGCACTGACGCGATTCTGTTTTAGGATTCCCCCAGAAATAAACTTTTCCACTTACATGACTTCTTTCAAACGTTTCCAGTATTTTGAACCTCCCTGGCCAATGATGACAAATTATAGGAATGCCATATCATAAAAATGAGAATTCTCTATTTCTATACATGTAGATGTAGGACTAAGTGTATGGCTTGTCTTGATTTTGATGTTAACTAATAGATAGAGCAATGGCGTCTACTGGATTTGGTATTGCAATTTTCTTGATCTTCTATAACTTTTCCATACCATTAAATTATGTCAAACCTTTAAAAAATATGTATTTTAAAGAATGCATGTAAGCTGTTTTGAATCTGTATATCATGTCAATATCACGACTTCTCATGTCATTCATCCCCTGAATTTAGTTTTGAAACTAATTTACCTGACTTTTTCAGAATAAATCACTATGACCTGACTTTCCATGTTTTTCCAATTTTCCTGAAATTTTCTGTGTTTTCCCAGTCAGGGGCACTCCAGCATTTTTTCATGTCCACCTTACCATGGACAAAATTCCAACAATTTTTGGCGGTTTCTATGGTCATTTTCGTATATTTTCCTGGAGAGAAATGTGATTTCATCCTCAAAACCGCCATTGTGCACGAACTGTTTGCTGTAATGCTATGTAATATTTTCCCTTGGATATCTACAGTTTTCAGTGCTCAAATATTTTTTGCACATTGCATCCAATCAGAAATAGTCAGGGTATTGGCTTCTACAAATTGCTGTTCCCCATTAGCATCACGTTTGCACTCCACAAGGACTAGTGGTGTCCCAATTGCTTCCTCACCACTACAGCAGGTGTAGAATGGTTCCTACAATGTATTAAGCTGAAAATACGTACTCTGGGAGTACGGGCACTTACGACATTTTCGACCTATCTCGTAAAAATCTGGAAACCGATCGTGACGTTTCGAGTAATTAATTGAAATTTCAAGGAAGACACCACTAAATTCCAGATACCACTAATCGCGCTAATAAAATAACGAACAGCACTTGTTTACTTCGTAATTCAAACGGGACGCGTGCCAACAATTGAGAATGGCTGTGCATCATAATAACGCGTATTGCGTGCATGCGGAGAAAGACAAAAGGGATGGTACTTTCCCCTCATCGGCACGCCGAAGAGCAAAAACCATTATAATATGCGCCGATGATCAAGTTGACGATAGGACATCTCCGCCGCGTTGCCATGGAAACCAACTCGGCCTTGGAGAGACAATGCAGCCAAAGGACACTGACGAAAACGCCATTGTAAGGCCTAAACGATCGCAGCCACCGGAAAATCAAATTAATATCGGGTTCACGTGGCAGTCGAATTAAAACTTGGACCCTTATAAAAGCTCGGTTTAATTGGTTTTTGTCATGCATGTACATGCGCGAGCTTTTAAAACCACGAGGTGCCTACAATTCCGGTCCATCCAGGCATTACCGGCAACTGCGGCGTACATAAAAATGGACGAATTATGGCCACGATTTGAAAATGCGGAAAAGGCCGAATGTTGGAAAGCACTCCCCAAAGGCATAAGCCATTTTTATCGGATGCATTCAGTGCGGCTGCTGCGCAACAGTTTCAAAGTGGAAGATGCTCATTAAAGCGGTGCAATCGTAATCATCCATGCATTTCTGTTATGAAAATGAGAGACGTACGTGGATTTCAGTTGAACAATTGCAGCTAGCACGGTCAATCTTGCTGGTTTGGAAATTGATTTTTTTTAGCTTTGCGGGGATGCGAATACATTGTTTTATTAATTTAAATTGTAGTCATTTAAAATAATAGCAAGAAAAGGAAAACATTTTTCCTTAAATTACTTTTTAGGAATGCCAAGTTTATTTTCCCCAACGTCGAATAATCATCCGCTAAATATAGGCAAGCGAATGATTAATTAAAGGTTGCCAAACCATAACTTAGCAAGCGCCAAAAATAAACTTTTATATACATGTAATCTGAAAATGCCCGGTTTATTTGTAATAAAAGATAAAGGTGGAAAAATCCGAACCGTAATTTCCGAAACGTGGGCATCTCCAAATAAAACCTCTCAGGAAGGGTATCACAATTTTATAAATATACTAGACGTTTTTAGATTATGTAAAGTACAGCGAATGATACTCCGTAGTGGAAAACCAAATCTACCCAAAGAAAAATAAATAAATATTAAGAAATTGAAGCAAAAATGAGGATTTTTGTACATAGTGGGCATCGTTTTTGCTCAGCCTTAAATGGACAAACTACATTTTACCTTGCAAAAGCGTTTCACGAACCTTGAAATACGATCGGAATCGTTTCTTTTACTATATTTTTTTATTTTGATAGCCATTTGTTGTACCTCTTGAACATGAATCACACATGATTTTAAGTAATCCTAAATACGCCACTACCCATAATGCCTGAACACACATCCTAAATGGCGGCGGTTAATATTTACTTCCTATTGACTACCTGATTTTCACGTTGCTTGGAACATTTTAAATTTCCAGTTTTCTTTTGGGCAAGATTCAACAGAAAATATTAGTTTTATTGAGTAAAGTTAATATATTTGTATAATTTAGATTGAACACATTTCACTGGTATTAGTGCATTGCTTATATAAAGGCCGCATGAATGTTGGAATGTGTTATACTGAAACAAAGAAATTTAGGACAATCGCCCCAACTAGCTGCTGGACACCACTATAGATCATAAAAAAATCCTCTGTGGTCAACTTAATACCCATGGCTGGGGACAATGTGGTTCGAAACATCAGAGATGATTTTACAGCAGGGTCTATAGCATAATGCTAAAATTGCTTTTTAGAAGTATACAATTGTAGTCAAACTGAGGATAAGCTGGAAAAAGGCGGCACAGACCATGGAAAATTCCGCAAAGTTTTCCCAGTCTTTAACTTTGTGAAAGTAACTTCCTTTAAGTCGGGTAAAATAGTTTTTGTTCGATGGAGTTCCAGCGTTGAATGCTTCGCCCATGCGCACTCCACGCATTGGCAGCATACGAAGCAGACGTCAAAACGAGGTCACAATTAGGTCCATCTCGTCAGGAAGTATCCCTGAAAAGATGTTGCAGCATCTTTATAGGTCGCCATGGAAACGAGTCCGCTTGGAAGAAAAAGGACATCACAATTGCTCCGAGAACAGATAAAAGTGTAGGGAATAGAGATTCCTGTTTCCCTCCATTGTCAGAGCAAGAAACAAGCGATCTGACACAGAAATGGTTTTTAAAGGCGCCAACCAGCGAATTTTATCAATATGAGCTGCACTACCTCTACCAATAAATTGCCGCCGCCAAATGGCCTGCCGAGGTGCTGGTCTTCTATAAAATTCCAACACGTTCATGCTTAGATCATTCCCTTCAACCAAGACGAGGTCAATGGTGAAAGGTTTTCGCCAATCTTGCGATGCTCTATTTCCTTTCAATACATAAGAAATGAAGCGAAACGCATGTTTGTCCTCGCAGCTTTGCAATATCATGGTTGCGATCTTTCATGAAAAAAAAATCCCGATAATTAGGTTAAAAGGGGATCGCCTGATAGCTCAACAGTGATTAAAGATGGCAGCCAATGAACGAGTCGAATCTATACTAAGCCTAAGAAACTAAGATAAAAATCCGTTGTGAGCGAATTTGAAAATAACGTTACCGAGCAGCATCTTCTTTCTGACTATACACCTCCTAAATTGCACTTTCCTGTCAAATTTCTAGCAAGTAAGCTCTGGGTGATAAACGGTCAGTTAAAATTAGTTTTAACTGAAGAATAGTTTGCAGTTAACGGCTTTTTTTACTTACGAGAATGCACGTGCAATAAGAATGGAAAGACTTCATGGGAATTGTTGAAGGCGTCTTTGAATTGCAAAATAATCCTTTTTAGCGTACCATTGGGTCGTTTGTCAAAGTAAAATTAACTTTAAGAGAAGGCATCGATCACGTGAAAGGGGAAAATCTAGGACTATGTTTCCGGTCACATTTTAATTTCAACTGCAAGTGCGATTCCGGCATTTCGTGGAAAAACAAGTAAACATAAATCAAATAAATGCTATGTTTCTACATTTAATGAATCAATATGGTTGAGAGAAAAACAGTTGGTCACACCAGGAAATCATTACATCTGCAAACTTCTTGCCTTCAATAAAGCGTCCTGCAATGATGGTATTTAGTGATCACCAAAGTTATTTTTCAGTTTATGTCACCATTTAATGCTTGATATTTATATGAATGTTTTTTTCCTCTGAGATGAACAATACTCCTCAAAATTAAGTGTCCATTAAAGGTTAGAAATGTCCGCCCAATTTGATGACTGTTGTCTTATCATTGTTTCAAAGTGTTACGAAGCCAATCTATAGCTTTGAAAGCATTCGCTCACGATATTGAATCGCATGATACCAAGCGATAAATCATAAATCGAGTAGTAATTCTGCACCTAAGAAATAAGGAAAAAACATTCTTCTTAATGTAACACTTCAAAAATCTACACTTCAAAAATATCCCTTCTGACGTATTGTATCATCAATTTACATGTTCAACTGGATTTTTGTTTCATTAGGGTGAACTGTTGTTGTTTAATCAGATTGAGAAGGCAGTTTTGTTTATTTGACCAAAGAATCTAAATTTTCTTCTATGCCTGACTAACTTGGATTCTTTTTTTATTTCAGGATCTCAATCCATTTTTTCAAGCATTAAATCCCACACTGAAGCACATGGCCGAAGCCCTTTCTACTTTTTTACAACGCAACAACTGGCTGTCCGCCACTTTTCTCCTAGATGACAGCCTGACCTCGCAGACCCTGTGCAAGATGTTGATGAGTTCCAGCCTTAGTTTCAGCACCGTGCTCCAACCGAGAACCATTCCCCGAAGTGCTCGAAGTGCCCACACCGATGCCAAAATCTTTCGCGTGCTGAGCGAGGTGATCAAGCTCAGGAGTCGCGTGTTATTGGTGCATTGTGACGGAGCCCTGGCCAAACGGATATTCCAGCTCGCAACACGCCTGGATATGAATATGGGAGAATGGATATGGATATTGGTGGGGCAGGCCATGGGCCAGCCCGACCACTACCAGGATTATCCGGTGGGAGTGCTGGGGGTGAGGGCGAAACCGTCCAACCCCTCCAAATACGTGGTGAAGATGAGCGTGCGCATTGTGGCCAGGGCTCTTCGCCAACTTCACACTAACTGGGAACAAAATGAAACGCTTGCTGAGAAATACAGACAAAAGGAGGGACCAGATATTACGTCTCCAAAAGGAATAAAAGCCTGGTTTGGGTAAGGTGGCTCTCACGAATATCTTTTCAATTATTTACCTTTGCAATTAGGGGCTTTTAGACCATCGTAAGGGATCTTTCGTCTTGCAAGATCTTCCTAACATTTGCCTTCTAGAAAGTGCTTTTCGAGTGCATTAGATAATGACAAAATCTAAGAACGCTTTTAATAGTAAAAAAAATTTTTTTATCCAAAAAATATTTTATAATTTTAAATCATTGCTCATAATCATGAGCAAATAGCTACTGACAACTGGGTTAAGGTATGTGAAGGAAGTATAAATTAAGTATACAGTATATTAAGGTATGTTATGGAAGTATAATTCAATTTTTATGCAGTAACTATACAAATGCTGGCATTTTGAATCCGAAATTAACCAGTATGAAGTATGCTTAATTGTCAAATCAGTTTCAGAGTGATTCATGTTTTAAATTTAAATATATGTAGTAAGTTAAGAGGTTGTTTTTACTGACTTCCCAGATTAAGGCATAAGGTAACTGAGTCCTCACTCTCCATCACACATTAAACGTTTAAGGACATGGTTTCCTGGGTGTAAAAACTGAATATGCCCATATCTATGGTTATTTAGGACATTTACTTTCTTATATGAGCAATTTATAAGTCCATATATGGCCAAATAAGCTTTAGATAAAGCCATACACGGTCATGTATGGAAAATATTCGATCTACTAAAATAATTTAATTACTGCTTACTTGCCTTAACCAAATACATTACATAACATAAATAATTCTAACTTTAATAACAGTTACTGTATCATGTTTTCCATATATGGACAGGTGTATATTTGACCATATCTACAAATATGATGGCATCTATGGTCATACTGTTAGTTAAAATGTAAAAAAATATACAGTGTATGGACTTATGTAAGATGTGTAAAAAGCCATATATCTATATATGACTCATATTTAATTGTTCTACCCGGGCTTGTAATTATTAAGATTAACTTTGCCTAACATTTAACAATTCATCATGGTAGGCGTCACTAATAAAAAACGCGGTTTAATGCAAATACATTTGCACAAAGTATATATTCTGCCGATAAACAAGTGAAAAAAACTATGTTAAATCAAGCATCATATACGCCATATTTTATTTACATTTTTATGTGTTTATAGCTTGATATCAGAACGCAGAGCGCACACTGCCCAGCACTACCTGTGCTAGCAGTGATTGCCTAGCAACATGGGACATAGTGCAAGCAATATTGAATTCCGAGTGCGAAACATCCTACCCGATAGTAGCTTCGGATCAAAATAAACTGCACAAGCGACATCGCGAAGCGTGTTAAATGGATTCTGCCAGCTTCATAATATTTAATTTTATCAGATCAAGAAGAAGCGCTATATCCCAAGTTGATGTTTTATTCGATACACCTTGCGTTTGCTATCCCACACGATGAGCGCAAGAAGTGGCATTTTTATTTCATGAGAGTTCTCCCAATTGAGTAATATACGTCCGAGCTGCAACTTAGTAAAACCTAACACCCATAATAAATTCAGTTAAATTAAAAGGGGTCAGAGCTGAAGGATTGCAATGCTTAAGCTTGAACTGACACGATATCGATCCAGTCACATACCTCGAACGTACCATAAAGAAACAATAATAACGGGACTATTTGTTGAAATGAGGGATTGTTATATAGTTGCGAGCGCAAACACTGAAGAATTGTGACTGAAGTGGAAACTCAAATTGATGGTGCAAACCTACAGCGCCATAAATCCTGGATTGTAAAACTCAAATATTTGCTTTAAGATTAAGGAGAAATTTCACGTAGGCCTTGGCAAGAAAATGCTCATCCCAAGTGTCAATTCTTAATATCTTAAAAGGGTCACGCCTTGTCGAAGTCTTCAGCGTACATTAACGATTCACCCTTTCGTTATAATCAGGCGGTAGTTCATTTACGTATCTTATAAATGCCAAATATGTCATTAACTAAGTGAGTGCTACAAAAAGCGGCATCGTGAGAGAATTAATAATTAAATAAAATATTACGTTGATATTTTTGTTGTTCGCTGATATCAGTTCAAATCCCACACGTATCCAAAGTTGGTTCGGCTGCATCTTATTTGCCGTTTATTTAATAAAGCTCTTCAAACGTCCTTAGGGTTTAGGCGTAAAAAATGATTTGCTCTAAAAGAAAAACTGGTGGTGTTCAAAACAACTCAAGATCCCAAGCGTACTTGACTGGCATCACTCACCATTGGGACCATCATCGCCCTTATCATACATTATATCGGCAAAAGCTGATAAAGAGTAACAAACTTTAATTATCATATCCAACAGCGAAGATTGTTAAGCTCATCAACAACATGTCAACGATACTAAGTGATTGATCTTTTTTGTTCTCGAAACATTTTGGACATAAAAAATGATAGCACAAGCAGATCCCATTACCTCTACAGATCTATAGCTTTTAAAAATCACTCACTGAAAGGCAGCGCCTACAACACAGCTAATCGAATTAACATGACACATGAGGAATGGCTTAAGCCAATTCACTAATTAAATTGGTGACCTGATGGACAACCATTCAATCTTATGAAGTCTTTTTATGGAATTATATATCATTTGGGAAAGCAATGGCATTAGCAACTTTTTTGTTATTATGTACAAACAAGTGTAAGAAAACTAGTTTTTACTTATATTTTGAAATAAATTTTAAGCCACTGTTTTTCAACGAAACAAACAATGCATTTTTATGCAGAAAAAAATATAATGTACGTCGATTCAATGAAATCTTTTGGCATTAAATAACACTTGAGCCGAAGTAGATAATGCATGAGCGTGTATTTGTATTTGATTTTTAAAATAAGCAGAGAAAATGGCACTAAGGATCCCGTGTGTGATTTGGAATAAGAAATAACTTGAACAAATCCGCCACAGATACCCATAATTATTATTAAAGAGAATGCACGTGTTCACATTAGTGCATTTGTCGACCAAATTTATTTTGAAATGAGATTTCTAATTTTAAAGTTACTAAGCATTCTTTGGTTGCTCATAAAAATAACTGATATCATATTCACATTATCCAGGTTATGTTACAATTAGATGATGTATAATAAAAATGAAATAAAGCTGATCATTTACTATTAAACAAAATTTACAACCAATAAATAATCGGAGCTAGAATGTGCAATGACAAATGGCATATGTAACTGGAACTATATTCCTAATATATCATAAATAATGTAGGTAGACAGAAAACAATATCAGCTAAGCACGCAGGAATTTACAGTCGACAAGTATTAAGATCAATATTTATGAGGCTCTTTTCTAGGAATATTTTAGCATAATTATCCATCCATTCAAGCTATTCTGCATTCTTTTGCAAACATTTGGAATGAAAATGCGTACAGCTATTGTGTTTTGTAGTTCATAGTATTCTTGAGAAATGCATGCACAGTGTATTTGGCAAGTGAATTTATAATCAAGAACTAGTTGTAGTTATATTCAATGATAGATATCTTAAGGTATTTCCATTTAGTCCATTTGTCTTCGAAGTAGATAGATGGACCAAAACATCACAATAGTTTCACAAACGGAGGTTATGGTTGATTTAAAGAAAGGTTTGGACACTGGGTCGAATGTATGGTACCATTTTTGCAATAAAAACGTTGTCATACTGACACGCGAAATTACAAAATATTACAAACTTTCAGCCGTGTTTTAAATAAAATATACATTTGTACTTTTTTTAAAAAATGATAACAAATATGTTAAAATTTGAAATAATTCGATTATTCAAGTCCATCCAGCTATATGCACATTAAACTGATAAATGTAAAATATGAAATTTTTTAGGCAAATCCAAACGAATACTACAGCATAAGATTTAAAATTGACTTGATTAAAATACATTGTAAATGCTACCCTTATCCGTTTGTAATTCCTGTGGAGCACAAGTAGAACTTCAAAATATCCTTAACATGCGGAATTTGCACACACAATCGTATTCAAATGTATAATAAACGCTAAATTGATAAGATATAAACAAACAATAGTTTTCAATTAATCTTATTCTACTCAAATGTAGGCCTATGATCAGCTTCATTTTATCGTTATACATTTGAAAATTCGTCTCCTTTAAATGAAATGGCAGCATTTCATTATAAGTAATTTAAGTGAGCATGCATGTTGTTTTATAAAATAAAAGTTTGTTAATCGTTGCTGCATAGTTCTTAGCGTCAATAGCAACATCACTTCCCGTTTGCTCCCTGCCTGTCGCTCCATACTTCCTCTCGCACAACAATGCGTTTCAATCACCCTATGCTTGCCATAAAGAGGCCTGCAGTGAAAGTGTTTCCAGTCAATTATATTATAAACTCCTCACCCCCTCCTCTTCGCACAAACAATGGAACGATCACTGCTTGATACGGCATCATGGTGCCATTCTTCGATTTCGCCTCAAGTTTAGTTTCCAATACTAGCTGCGTCGTAATCCAATGATTAAAGGACACCACCGGTAGGTTGGCAAAATTATATCCTGACGATAAAAAATTAGTTAAGGAATTGTAATCGCATCAAAATGAAAGAAGGTAGTATAATAAAAATGTCCGACACCCTGGTGCGCAAAACCAAATTTAATTAATCCAATGATTATGGAGACGACTCATAATTTTAGCGTCGTAAAAGCTCCCTTTGTTAAAAATGCATTCACGCGATGTCAAAAATTCTGTTCAAAATGTTTTTAAAAAATATTATTTTAAAATTCATACCGTAGGCAATTTATTTGAAGTTTTGAAAATTTTGTAATTTAGCTTAGAATTATACAATTACATGTAGTATATGTATTATGGAACGGCGTAGTCAAATATTTTAAAATATAGATCTTATTTATAGATTTGGCTTACTTTTATTAATTAAATCGAGGAACACGATTCTCTGAAAGTTAAAAGGCTCAGTGCTGAATGAATATGTATGCATGTATGTATTTTATCTGCACATTGAGTTTTGTGTTTGGTTGATACTGTGTAAGCAGTCTAACATGTCGTTTTTGCGGTAGTGAAATGAAGAAACAACGCGTCATTAAGGCTCATATTTAGAAGAATACTTATTATTAGAGGCCTCAGACCAGTGAATTTCTTGACAGGTCCTGATCAAACATTATCGTATAACAGATTAGCATAATTTTGGATCAATATGATCCCCCCATATAAGGAGCGTATGTCCATTGTTACCTTGTGCGTATTTAAGCCGATTAGTGAAAAATTTACGAAAGGATAATTAAGAAATAATTGCTGATTGCATATTAGTTTTGTAGAAATCCGATTAAAAACTCATCAGCTGAGAGGAAAGCAACGGTAGCATTGGGTAGAAATCCAATTTATGGTGTAAGTGGACTAGACAAAGCTCACAGAGTTCATTTCGCAAATTGCGTGCTTCAGCTCCTAAAGGGAACGCTAAAGCCACTATCGTTACTTTCACAATTCATGAGAGATATATTATTTTGAAAACTGGTTATGGACATGTTATGGATATGAAAATAACGCCAGTTTCGGACAAACTAAATTGTTCCGATTTTACAACCAGCGTCGATACATAAATTCATGCATATACTGCATGATCGTCTATGAAAACAGAATCTTCATTCACACGTTCGGAAATGAAGCTTTGCAGATAGGCTACGGATGATGGGGAGGGAAAGCGAGTGTTACAGTGAAAGCTCGATAACTCGAAGTCGCAGGGGACCCCCAAAAATATTCGACTTATCCGAATTTCGAGTTAT
>JAQIXS010003652.1:0-17423 GCA_034700785.1 Rossiulus vilnensis | reverse complement strand
TTCTTAGGAGAATTTGCCTGGATATTGCGAGGCCATAAATTCACACCAAAATTGCGCGGAAAATATATCGTGTTTCAAACATATTATGCAAAACATTATCATTGCCATCATTGCAACTGTTTAATCTCAGAATATCGTCGAATTTCCTGCGATAACGCTTATATATTGACAAAGCCACGCAGACGTAACAATAAAATGCGAATGGTTTACTGTAGTTTTAAAGGCCTTTCACCTGAGAAATTGGGGAAGAATTGTATTTAATTCTAAAGAGCGATGAATTGTTTACAAAACGAGCTATTCCGATGTTAAATTTAATCCCACATACACCACCATCTAAACATCAGGTTAGACTATTGTTTGTTATTTTTTTTTTATCAGGATGACCGATTGTTGTTATTCAACGGCGGCGTCTGCGCTGACCCTCTTCCTGCTGGTCAGCGCGTTCGTGCCCACGCGACCGGAAGTGAGCGAAGGCCAGACGGAAGGCGAAACCCGCGTGCGCAGAGACGGTTACGGAGGCGGTTACGGGGGTGGTTACAGCGCAGGAGGAGGAAGCAGTTACGGCTGCCACTGTCCTTACCAGTATTGCGACAACAATTCGGACATGTTGTTGTACTTCAGCGCTGGCGCCCTCTTGGGGCTGCTCTTCTCCATGCTACAGCCGCAGATGATGATGATGGCCGCCGCTGGAGGAAGAGGCAACACTCAACAAGAACCGGAAATGAACGCGAGCGGCTTCTTCGCCAACGTGCCCAATGCTCTGAGCCAAGAGATCGTCCCCCTGGCCGTCGACATGGTCAACGTCTACTCAAAGAGCCAAAACGAACCAGAGTGCGGAAGGAGGTGGTTGTGCGAGGTCACTCGAGTCTCACTCAAGCACGGAGGTCTCAGGGCCAGGCTCACCTCTTTGTCTAGGTAAGAAAAAGAAAAAAAAAACCAATACACAATAACCAATAAAGCGTTTGAGTACTTCTGGCTAGTACTTCTTGAGTACATGTACTATTAAGTGCTTCTGGCATTATATTTGTATATAAAAAACTTTACAAATGATTTCAAAATGAGAGGGAATGTTCAAAGACTGCCTTACATCTTGCTTACAGAATTTACTTACATTTTCGTATAAATTTGCGCATAAAAGATACATGAGCATATATTAATACTTGAAAATAAGATAATGTCGATTATCGATTTCAACTTCAACAGTCCCAAATACCAACGTTTTAGAAAAAAAAAATTGAAACATTTCCGAATCAGCATGTTGAATTTTGCATTCACTATCAGTGATGACATCGGTTCAAGTTGACCGACTACATGAATATTCACCGAATTAAAACCAAGAAACGCAAAATGTTAAAACTTCCATATTATCTGATGAGTCCCATGAAAAAAAAAAGATTTCAATTTTTTTTTTTTGGTTAAATATACACGTCTAACTAGTTTTAATTCCGATTTCTTCGCTTTGCCTTAAAATAAAACGAGCGAGTTGTTTCGTGCATTTATCATAAGCGTTGAATTTTATTTCTTTAGCGTGGCTGTTAGTTGGTTCATGAAAGACATGATGCCGTTCATGGAGAATCTGACTGAGAACGACGAGGATTCCTTCGATTGCGCTTTATTAGGACCAAAATGCGAAGGATTCTTCGAACAAACGAGCAAAACATAACGGGAAAGTCTTTCTCGTAAGGACCCAACACAAAACCAATCAACAACATTCGTTTTTAATCAGCCACGCATCTCAAATAGTGCTCGAATAGGGTGTCGTGGAAACTACAACATTACATGTACCAATTTCACCCCCCAGAATTACGGAATTCAAGGCGGCACTGATGCCCCAAGAGGATGCCCTAGGGGGTGACAGCAATTGCGATCATTACAACAAATAGGTAAAGGGTGGACACGATTTTACAACAGGCGGCCACAGTTATCTCATCAAGAGTTACTTTCAACGGAAGATGTATATTTATTGTTTGGGATGATATTTTATTTATTTCCCCTTCCCCCCCACAATGACATAGCGTAGTAATTTAGGCTTTTTTTTTCTTATTTATTTTCGTTGTAAATGTGTATCATAAACCATCGTTTCATTTTCGATTGCCCACAATGCCTCAAACTTTTATTTTGTTTTGTACGAAGTCATCGATTCGACTTCATTGTACTTCGACGTCAGTGACTTCTTTGTAATAAATACGCATTTAATTTGATATTTGAATTTGATTCGTTTTCAATCTATAACACGCGGCATAGACTTCGCTAGATCACCCGGATGTACAATTAAAAATATATTTTTTTAAATTAAAAAAATCAGCGTTTTATTTTCTGAAACAAAATATAGTGTGCTTATTTTCCATTGAATTATCATTTTTACGATAAGCCTATAGCCAGGTGAAGTGTTTGAACTCATCAGCAGCTTAAGTCTAGTCTTAGTTCAGAGCTAGCACTAACGATTTCAAAATCTACATTTCAGAAATAATGTAGCGTGGCACTCACATCACCCGGAATTTGACATCGAAAGCTAATATTTAATGTACAAGTGTACCTAACAGCATCCGTTGATCCCAATAGATCAATATATTTAACGATCACTGTAGATCAGGTTGAAAGTTTTCAAACGGTGAAGTTGGAGACCAAAAATCTCAAATTATTACTCACACCACACTTTGAAGCAACGCAGATAAAGAAAACAAATTAAGAGGACACCAAGCATACATTGTACAAATTGTACAATTATATAAACACGAAATAAAATTTAAAACTTTTGTTTTACCTTCTTTATGTGAAATGTTTATTTTAAAAGACTCACCCTTAAATGAAGAAACTAATAGTGGTTTTGTTATATTAGTTCCTTTAAAGGATCAGAACTCAAAAACAGTAAATACATGTATTATTTATAAAATAAGTAATCAGGAATGCGTTTTAAAATAGGCAAGTGAGAATTTAAAACCTATCGATGAACACAATGTTAAACAAACGCCATTTAATTAATAATGGATAGGTTAGAGGGGAATAGTGTTCGAAATCCTTGGTCATTTCAAAATGTTGACCTTTATCACGAACGATTTAAGCATTATCATATATGGGGAAATAAAAAATTATTTGAAGCGGTTAAAACACCGCCTCACCGGCCTTGACAGGAATAAAGTTTACCACATTCAAATAATCGGTATTATTAACTTTTTTTGTGTCTGAATGTATTCATCTATAAACTTATATGTACTGTCAATGATCGCGCAAGAAGCAATAAATTAAGTCGGGCTGCATTTATTTCTTTTTAGAGATTTAATTTATAATCCGTTAGACAATTATGCAGAGAATTATTGAAAAATAAACATAGTACTATCTTAAGAGCGAGTATGAGTAGGCCTACTCAGTTGTTGTTGTTATTATAGAGCATTATTTCGCAGGTTTAAATAGGTCGGTTCCTCGGGAATTGTGTTAGGGGCGCCGGTTAAACGCCTCCAGAAGTGAGGTGGCATTGTTGATGAGGTCTGGGATGGTAGGTACATTATTTCCACCAGCTTCTGGAAAAAAAAATTACCCCCAGCTATTCCTCCGAAGCCCGGAAACTGACCTTCTACGAACACCAAATCCGCAAAAGCAACTGCGATTACCAAAATAATGATAGCTGGAACGAAAATCACTTATAATCGTTGAAGCGACGAGAACGAATATCAGAATACCACACTGAAGTGTTTTTTTTAAAAAAAATATACACGTTATGCGTAACACAATTAGCAAAAGTTATCTCACCAGAATGCATGTTTAGGCTACGAGCGAACGAACGAACGAATTTCAAGTGAAAACAACGCTGAAACAATTGCAAAATATTGGTTTGATATAGCCTACAACTTACACGAATGAACGTATACATATATATATATATACCTGAGTTTCCTTTCGACCAACTATGAATATGTCCACTCCAGACATTAAAAGTGTCCTTTTTTTGGTAATTTATGTAAACCCATAATGACGTTATAACAACGCTTAACATTCATTCATGTATTTGGGCCAATGCATAAAATGCAGCATACAGAAAATAAAATAGCGATCGAAGTTTTTTATTTTCGTAATTTGTATCTTAATTGCCCTCCAAAAGTTAAACAAATCATTAGTTCGACCTCTAGTCGAGTACTGCTGCCCAATTTGTTTTCCTTATAGGAATGGTCGAAAGCAGGAGCTAGAAATGGTGCTAGATTTGTAATAGGGTACTGAGTTGAATTGAATTGAACCGAGTGTATTGTGCACTTGTTTCCCTGCAGCGCGTCTAAGGCGCCACTGTTTGCCCCATTACTAGGGGTCGACTTATCTCACGCTTCAGCCGTTTCTGGAAATTAGTTGGCGTCAGAATGCACATAAATATGTGAATTCTATTACTATAGAATTATAGGTGTCTTCAGTACAGTACAGTAAAGTAAAATAATTTCTAGGAAACCTACCTTCGTGTGGTACTTTGATCGACATTTACTTGAAAGAAGGTCACGGGGGAAAAAAAACGTTATTATAGGCAATTTATAATTAATCTTTGCAAAATAACACTAACTGATGACGTCTTACTGACGAATTAAAAGGGGTAAAGTGAAAAAAGGATTTTTCTCCATTTATTGCATCGCATACGAATTGCAAATAGGTCTCAACGCAGACCATTAATTATTGAAAATTGTCATAAAGCAACAATCACATGTATATACAACTGCTAAAAGTTAGTTTGTGAAACATTTTCGAGCATTTTGATCAGTAATCATTCGCCGATGAGTCCATACTACACCTACACGTAGTCGGGTATATTTACCTCACTGCTGTAAGAGAGTTAAAAGACCGAATAGTCTCTAAATTTATGAGGCATACTTAATTCACAGCTGGATGGCTACTGCCTTTCGTGAATATTCATAAATATATGGTATCCATAATTTAAAATTCTAATTCATTTTCGCAGTTGTATTTTTAACGCATATTTTGTAAAGGTGTAAGTGCTTTTATAGTGAAAACCCCAAGGGTCATGTGGAAACTGCGTTAGTCACATGACGATCTAAAAGCGATTGACATTGCCACCGACGTTGTTTTGTTTCTTTCATCATTAGTGGAGGTCTGCATCTTAAAAGGTTTATAATAATATTACTAAATAATAAACAAACAACTAATACTCCCAAAGATCTCACATAAATGTACATGCGTATAATGGAGAGTTACTTAAATACTAAATATATTTAGGACAACTCAACGAATTAGAGTAGAGGATTATTTTAAGTCGTTAACCGAATGACAAACTCCAAAAGTTGTAAATTTATGGTCTTTTTCTAAAAATAATTCTGGACCTTTCGCTGTTAACAATGCTTTTCATTACAAATACTACGTGTAGTAGCGAATCTACTGAATTCTTCGCGAAATCTATCAACAGCGTATTAACCTGTTACGCAAACGCCTACATTGGGTACAATTAATAATAAGTACCCTTTCCCAATTCATTTACTATCCATTCATTTTTACCTGATTTTATCACACCACATTTTTCACCTCATTTTATTTCAATGTTTAATTTATATTTTGCTACCTGTCCGTTTTATATTTTTACATCTTTTAAAATAACTGATACTTTAGCTAGAAGGGGCATACCCACTTAGTGTCCGATTCCATTCTTATTCTTCTTCTCAATTAATAATAAGTACCCCAAAATATTTCAATCGTGCATTATATATTCCTATACATGTCTTTGTGGCTAATCTGTGGTTAAAGCCTAACACAGCCTAAATGCTGACACGATGCATTTCTGCAGAAGCAGAATTTTTTACCAATAAAATTTATTTGATTAATAGTGCCATTAAATAGAAAAATACAATTACACTTTAATGGATTTTTAAATGATCAATAATTAGTGCTTACTCTTCAGCCTGCTATTAGAAAAGATCCGTGCGTTATTATTTTACGAATAATTCATCGTAGCCATCATTTAAACGATAAATGCGTATGCACGTATATCACCATACGAGTTTAGATCTAAGGACGAATAAGTAAAGGGCCACCCGGAAGTGATGTGTGTCGACCACCTGGAGGAGGGGTAAATCCCACACCCACGCATCGACGAATTAAAGCGATATGGCTCAGTCATTGCCACGCATCACGTTTGATGTGGCAGCGATTTCAAGGTAGAAAAAAAGAGAAAAAAAAGTGAAAATGTCATTGACATTTCCTCTCAATTTCCAAATGTCCCGTGTGCGTGTTACGCACGCGTTCTTCCATGCGTTCACTCCGATGCACGGATGCGTGCATCACCTCCTCATATGTTACGCGTACATTTACACGTGTTCGTCTACGATGCATGTGTGTGCGTTATCGTATATGATAAGAGGCAGTCGCCACGCCCTCTATCGCTTGTGTGAGCGCGAGTTTAAAGTGTTGAAAATTGAAACGAATCCAACCGTAGGACCGACTGACGAGTGACTGACTCGGGTTCTCATCGCATATAAAAAATAAAATAAAAAATGAACTGAAATTAAAATAAAAAAAAACGAAATAGGAAGTTATGGGGCGCAAACCACTCCCTATGTTGGGCACGGAATGTACTCATTGTACTGAATGTAGGAAATGTAATGGGATTATAGAAATTTCTTCGGATTTTAAGTAACACCAATTGAATACCCTAGCCTACCTTAAATTCATGCTGTTTCCTGTAAATATTTAAGGAACTGCTATAGTGATTTTACAATACTTCTTAAAATGTCTGTCGATTCAGTAAACAACTCGGCATAAAATAAAAATTGCGGAGGGGGATGGCTAAAACAGCATGAGTGGCTGAGAAAAATCGACCAAAATGAAGATGCCTTTTTTTTTTTTTTTTTTTTTTTTTGCAAAACTATAACGACATTCTCACCAAAATTAAATCCTCAGCATCCCTGACTTTCCCAGATTTTTGGAATAATTTTTCCGACCTGATAAAAAAAACGTTTCTGGAATAGAATGGAAATAAAATGTACTAATTACCGATAATTTTATTTATTTCAAAAGTTGAAGATGTGCTATGGAAAGCGGGGAAATCCCCAATTAATGCATGAGTGCATGTGATTAGATAGCCAACTTTTGAGCAGTATCATTAACAATTATTTGAGAATATGACAATTTAAGGCTGCCATTTTATTCGATGACATTTTTTTAAAAACATTTTACAGATTGTTCTTACATGTAGTTTGCCTGTACGTTACGAGGAAATATTTACTGTATTAGAGCGAGTAGCCTACAAATAAACACGCGTGTATTACATTTTGTGAGCGTGTGATTTTGGTACGCAGTTTCGAGATAAGTGTAAAAGGATTAAAAGAAGAAGAAAGCGATGTTATCAGATTGATGCGAAATAAACACGAATCATCCTGTCCAGACACTAAAAAAAAAAATAATAATAATAGGTAGGCCTAGTTGAATTCTCATCCATTATATTTATGGACGATGGCCATCAACTCAACGTGCAGCCCAATTTACCGAATTGCCCAGGAACGAAGACATCCTTTTTCCAAGAGGTAAAAAGCCACCAAACGTATCTCATAAATACACATTCAATGTGCGTTTAATGCCCCTTATACAGTACATTGTAATGCAGCTGTGCATGGGTCGAAACTCTTTAAATTCCGTAACGCTTTTAATCGCGAGACGCACGATTAGCTTTACAAAAGAAGAGAAAGTTTTTTTTTTTACATTTTAAAAAGTACGATGGTTGAAAAAAAATATGGGCATTTTTTGGTCATTTCATCATACGAGGTCGCTGCCTTCGCTTTTGACCTTTTATTTAGAAAAAGAAAATAAAAAACCGAATCGTTTCACGCAAAGCGCGTTTGTCCATTCATGGTCATGCAAAAAAATTACGAGATATGTTACAGCCCTTCCCATTTTCCAAAAAACTCTGGATTAACCATTTTCTTTTGAACATGCGTAATTCCAGGGCTTCGATGCGTGAAGCGGGGGGCGACGCTTGGCTGAGGTCGCACACTCTGTGTGAATATACTAGAAATGACCAGACCTAAAATTGAGCATAAAATGGCAGAAATCGTCTCGTCCAACGTCATTTAAGAGTCGACGGAGAGCTCCTTCGGTGATCGTCCATCACCCCCGAGAGATTGTTCATATTGCGACCCACCAGAGATTCGCATCGAAGGTAAGACCGAGACAACTATTTGACGAGGAAGACCCAAAACGTAAATTAATCCTCGCATACCTTTGTACAAAGGTATTAAAATTGTTCAGCAGAATTGAATAGCTAAATTAAATACACGTAGCTCGTTTTGTGAATAACTCTAATTACTTTCCAATTGACTAAAATTCATCACCGATTTGTCAGGCGAAAAGCATTAAAACAATAGTAAACCAATTACATTTTTGTTGGGGGAAATCTTGCGAGCGCAGTTACTATTTTAGCGTTTCTGCAAGAAACACTATAATCTGAGATTTTTAAAAATTGCAATGATAATGGTTTGCACACGTTGTTTGAAACACGATATGATTTTTGTACAATTGGTGCGCAGGCTATTATCCTACGTAATTAGAGAAGAATCTTAAGTCAATTAAAAGGACTTTAATACGTTCACAAAATGAGATATTCCGATTTTAAGTTAGACATCTGCTTGCTGGACTAAACGCATTTACTTTTTTTTAGTATCATTAGGCGGCTGGGTTTTCTCGCAAATGTATACAGTGCATGTTCTCGTTTCATTCCAAAATACAACGTTTCCAAAAGCTTATCGAGTCGTTTGATGCAGCCATCAATCGTCCATTCTGTATTATTAAAGTCCGTTCAAAACTAGGATATACTGAACCAAAGCCAATCAGAGCTGTTCAGCTTATAGCTTATGTCTTCCAATATCAAGAGAGAAAGCCGCACCGATGCCCAGCGGATGTAAATAAGTTACGGAACAGGAAAGATTAATCGCAAAATAGGCTCTTGCATTCTTTAGGTCCATCTTCATACCCATGCAAGACCCTGGTAGTGATATCACTAACCGTTATTGCTATTAGTGCCCGAAAACCACTATAATAGTGATATCAATAAGCGTACTGATATCGGTAGTCCAAAAACCACAATATATAGTGACGTCAGTGGAGAATCACGTACTGATCTTTTCACCAATGCACTGTATAATGTATATTCTAGTTTTGAACAATTCCTCCTCCCATTATTAAAAGACCCATGGCTTTCATTTCTGCCCAAATGCTTTTGCCCATTCCTTACATCCGCATTCATTTCCACGGTTTCAAGGGCTATTATCGCAGACCGGAAGCCGACAAAGCATGTCGTTGGCGGGACGTTTCATCGCCTTGGTGTGCTTGACCATAGTTGCGTCCATTTCGGGCGTTGGAGGCGACACCGTGGCCGATGCCTCCACCAATTCCGATCCTCTGGAGGCGACGACGACGACCCTGCTGAGGGAGCGAAGGGACGGGTACGGTGGGGGCGGAGGGTACGGTGGGGGCGGAGGAGGGTACGGGGGTTACAGCGGGGGTAGCTACGGATGCTCGTGTCCTTACGTTTCCTGCGACAACAAATCGGACGGATTGCTGGCGTTTGGCGTGGGTGCGCTGCTGGGTCTGCTGCTGTCCATGCTGAGGACCATGATGATGGCCGCCCCCGCCCCTGCCGCCAACGGTGGCAAAATGAACAGCGGTCCGGATGACTTCTTGACCGATTTCGCTCGCAACGTCACCTGGGCGGACGAATCGGCCAGAATGAACCACCACGAACGAGGACGATCCACCCTCTTGGACATGCTGCACTTGCCGGACGGTCTGGGAGACGACTTGGTTCCGGTCATGGCCGACCTCTTCCAGATCTACACGGACAGCGGCAAAAAGCCAGAGTGCGTCAGGAGGTGGATCTGCGAAGCCACCAGACAATCGCTCAAAGTGGGAGGCCTCAGGGCACGACTGGGATCACTATCGAGGTAAGGGGTAGGGTAAGGGGCGAGGGGGCATGCACGATTCTAAGATTTAATTGGTTTTTTAAAACTTTTAACTAACCAAGATGCTCCAAAAATACAAAACAAAAAAAACATTGTTTAAGACCTGGTAAGATAATTCAACTCACTATATTACCTACAGTAGACAGGGTGTCCCCCCCAGAAACGAAACTATCAAATTCATAGCTGGCTTTTCCAGTATTTTACATGACAAATTTCCCTGACCATCCTTGCTGCAAAATTGTAACATATGCAAATAATGCAAATTCGAGGAATGTCATAGGATTTAAAAAGGGAATTCTTAATTTCTATAGATGCATGACATACTGAGTGTGCCATTTCTTCACTTTGGTCTTTAATAAATAACGAGCAATAGCGTCTACTTGATTTGATAATGCAAATTTAGTTGATTTTCAATACCTTTTCAAGCCATACAATTTTCACAAAGCTATGAAAAATACACATTTTCAACATATTCTAAAAAAAAATTTAGTTGCCCTTTGATTCCCTATACGTAATGTCAACATCATGACTTTTCCATGACATCAAAATTTAAATGAAAAATGACTAAAAATCGTTAAAAAAAATCACTATTCCTAGACTTTCCCTCGACTATGTCAAGCATTTTTTTAAATTTTTTCTTACAATGTTTGGTTTTCCAGGTTTTCTAGGTCCGGGGGAACCCCACTAGTATTTCGTTAACAAAAATCCTCGAAAGTATCATTTGGAAATCACCGTAGGCTCCTAACGATCTATTGTAAAGGCTTTCTTGCCTTTCCTTTGCTTTCCCCCCCCCCCTACCCTTCATTTGCTAAAATTCCGGATTTACCCCTGCAGCATTTCAGATATTATCGTGAAAATTCGTTGATCTTATCCATGGTTTTCGCTAATTTCTATATCTGTTTTAGATAAATGAATGGTTTGAAATCTCCTAATATCGTTCGCTCTTCTTATTTTTACGTTTTAGCATCGCTTTTGGTTGGTACACCAAAGATCTGGCGCCTGTTCTCCACAACATGATTCCCGGAAGCAAAGACCTGGATTGCAAATACTTGGCTCCAAAATGCGACATCCCTTTTGGAACGCATTAAGAAAGGGTCCCTTAATACTGTATGTGCGCACGACATAATCACGACTTTCAAAACTGAAGAAATACGCTTACGAACACTGGGCAATTCGTATTGTTTGCGGCGATTTCAACACGGGATAGTTTTAATGACATTTCAATTTCATGACTTTCGAATATATATGAAGACAACATTTGCGAAAGAAAAGAAAACAAAAAGTGTCATTTTTAACGTTGAACGGAATGCGTCAAGGACTTTCATTCGTGTTCATTGGTGTAGGGTTTCGATTGCGCGATTGCGATACACTGTATTATCGTTTAATGTTCTATAAAATACAAAAACATTTAACTACGCATTTTAAAGTTGCACCGTGCAATTCGTCATTGTCAAAGAATTAGCGCTTAACTTTATTACACCTCGATCTAGTCGTGAATGAACGACATTTTGGTCGTTTTTAATGTAGGGGTGAATTAGCGGGGTTTGAAGACTTCACTCTCAAGCATCGTACATCGTGCACAATTGTACTCATGTACGTTAATAATCAATGTCGTTTTTAACCCATTGTGTTTGGGTTGGCGTTGTTTTACACAATTCACCCAAACATACACGAGTTAATTTAACACAAAACGCATCGTTTCAATACTGTCAGATGCTATACATACTGGCAAGTGAAAATCGTTCATGAAGATATAATAAAAATAACGTATGTATAAGGTGTTATTAGGTAAGAATTTTTCGGAATTAAGTGAAGTACTGTTCTTAAAGCATGCCTTGTTTTTCAAAGTCTACACGAATCGACGTCGTACGTGTAATCGATACCACGTACAATAATGTTGCTTTTCGTTTATAAATACAAACCACTCGATGCATCGCCTGAGTTTTTTAAATTCAATGCAGAAATGTTTAAATTTCGTCAATGTTGCACCTGAACTGAAAACCTTCGGAGTGGATTAATTTTGGTAAACTTATTGGTTTAAAAAATACTGAACATCACCTTAGGAAAACAAACCGCGCATGATTGGGAAAAATAAAGATAAGTGGGATGATAAGTTGGTCTAAACATGAAATACCAATAAAGCAACTGATGAACAACGTAAAAAACACGATTGCATTATATTTCAAACGCTTTTGGTGCTATCGAAAAAGAAGCCCACTAGGATATGCATGTATATATACTCACCATGAAAAAGCATGACCACTACCACTAGGTCCACTACTGTACATGTCGAGTATTATCATTCGCAAGAATTACGGTGCACGTTTCCGAAACTGGATTACTTTATAATAACAAAAAAGGAAAATGAAAATGAACTTAAAAACAATTCGGTTGCAATGCATTCATGTACAATGTACACGCATAGATACCTTCATGAGTTTAGGCCCAGTAAAAACAATATCAACCTCAATACCTCTCTGCATGCGGCATTTTCCCAGCAACAAATGTCGTTACATCGTAGACCCATGATTGCATGAGGGCCACGCACGTTGTCTTACGATGGTGCGAATGAATTTCGGGTATGTTATTGTCCTTCTGATACACGTACATGCGCACCCAATCATCGCGAGGAACGGCAAGAACAATGAGGTCGTGGATGCGTACGCTGATATCAAACAGGCAACACATTGTCACAACACGTGACAACGAGCGTGAAGAAGCTAAATAATTACGCTGCACATAATAATGGAGTAATTTGGTTGGGTTCAACACGAACGTAAAGATCGAAAAAAAAAAAAAAGACGAAACCGAGTACAATGGATAAAACGAACCATTAAAACTTCTTCGTCTTTTTTTTATATTTTATGATCAGTTTGAATGTCTCGCCTTTTCTTTTATTTATTGTGCGAAATCACGAAAGCGTAATCTATTTACTAAACAAGATTGCGCTCCTGTTTATATACAATGTTTTTCCACAAAGCCTTCTTCGCGATACAATTTAAGCAGTTTTCAGATTTCACCGTCACTCTTCAGTCGGAAATATTCAGAGGATATACTACTATAGCTCGTAATCCTCGACCATCTCAAGTTTTTTATTTTAAAAAAAAATGATTAAAACGATGCTTACCGGATGCGGCTTAATGCTGGTCACCACATTGTTGATTTTGTGGCAAGCGGAATGCAGTTCATACGCCAATGTCCATCATCAACATGCCAGAATGGCCGAAGCGGAAGGTCGAACGACGAGAAAGTCAGCTTCTCATCATCGTTGGATTCGCAGCGGTTATGGATCCGGAGGAAACTCTTGCATGTGTCCGCCGTACCAACCGTGCGACGACGATAACGACGACATCCTTTATTTGGCTTTGGGGGCGCTTTTGGGTTACCTTTTAGCGACTCCCATGATGATGATGACGACGACGACCACCATGGGCGGAAATGCGGGAGGTAGGGCGGCCAGCGTGGCACTACTGGACCACCGCTCCATCGTCTCCACGCGCAGCAATCTTTCTTTCTACAAAACCGACGGAGTCAGGGAAATGACCGCGGCAGCACTGTCTTCGATGGACGCCTTCAAAAAGACGGTCGAAAAACCTCGATGCTCCAAGATCCTCATTTGCAGGGCCAATGAGGCCAGGAAATTCCAAGGCGATTTGAAAACTACATTCGACCTGATTGGTTGGTGAGTACAAGAATTTCTTAGTAGCGTCAAAGGTTATGGATAATTATGCAGGTTACAATGTATTCTAATGCATTGGAAGAAAAGAGCAAACATGATTTTAGTGACAAACCTGCGTAAAAATACCAATGTGACAAAAAAATAAATTCCTAAAAAATCATCAGTTTGACGATGATTTTTTACAATATCATAATATCGAAGATGTGGGCGCCCTTTTCATTCAGTGCATACGTACACGTACTTTCTAAATTTACACGTAAAACTCTCCCAATTCCTTCGATAAAAACTGCATTAAAACGTTGCTCGATAATATGATTACAGTTTAGCTATTTTAACCGCAATGTTTTTTTAATATTTAGCATCATCGGACTGACCTTCACCACGGATGCGTACTCGCTGACTGACCATCTTCTGCCGATCGTATTTCATCGGCCGCAGAAAACCTGCTCCGATATCACGTTACCTTTAAACGCTTCCTGTAATTCGATGTAATCGAACGACGATAATACACACACGCAGTATTATTGTGCGTGCTAATTTGTTAAAAGTGGGTAAAACACGGAGGGGGGCGGGGAAGTTGGTGAGGAAAACCTTTAAAAACTGAAACTCATGTTATCTTATAGTAAACAAGATTGTGAAACATTTTTAATAGCAAATAAAATACATGTAGTGAAATCACGGTGCTTTTCCAAGGTACTCTTTGACAATTGGTCGCACTCACACGCGGACTGTACACGTACACGAGAGATTGAATAACTTTGGTAGCTTAACAAACTTAATAAACTAATCACTCATCGATAACACTCGTATTATGATTGTAGAATAAACTAATTCTACGCTATATTAACGAAAACGTTTACGAATCCATTTAATCTATTGTACTAAATGTAAAATGTTCTCGCCTCCCTACTTCTAAATATTATTCACATATGAAGGTTGCAAAAACATAACGTGTCAAGTGCCCAAAAAAGCTGAACAGTTTCGTGAAAACAAAACCGAATACTTAGTGAAAAGATTGCATTTCCTTCGAAATTAGTGGCACTTAAGACTTATTTTTGGACAACTCGCGCAACACGAAACAGTATAAGTCAGCCACACATCATTATATCGTATATAATATACCTAAAACACGTAGAAGTTGCCGTATGGTATAATGTTGTTGTTACATACGATCACGATTGGTACGTACACGTATAATAATATGTACGTTAACGTCGTGCACGGTATATTCGTTCGGTGTCATAAATCAGCTGCACACGTTCGCGTCTTTAATTCTTCCGACTTTTTTCCGCTCACTTTTCCTCGCTGAAATCTCTGAATTTGGGCGAAAATGTTCCAGTACGACTGGTACGGCTAAATTCGCACCTGAACGACAAAAACGACGTCCACTCCATTAGGTACTTTTACACGTAGGTAGAAGTTGGCACAGAGAAGGAAACACGCAATACACGACGGCACCACCCGGGATCTCCTGGGCCTTTGGGGCCGCAGGCGAAGATTTTTAAAAATTCAACTACAAATACGGGATTAAAGCTCGCAATTTAAGACAAAACGTTTCTGAGAAATTTCCCAATTTTGCAAATTTGGGTTTCGAAATATTTTATAAAGATTTTCCAATATTAAAATATTTGAATTACCGAATGACTTAAAAACTGAGTGAGAAATAGTAAAATAAGACCATTTAAGCAAAAAATTGTCGTTTTTTTCTGCTATGAAAACATGGACTGCTTTTGACCGTCTGACCGTACGAAAGAGGTGAAGGAGGCTGGGGGGCAGAGGTTAAAGGGTAGAGGGTCATCAATATTCCCCCCCCCCCCCACCGTGGGTGCGCCACTGCTGCGCAGTACAGTTATATATTAGTATATATAGGGAGTGTTAAAACTGGATTGCACTTACTTGCAGGATTCTCTGTTGAAATACAATCCGGTGGAGCATTCGAGATCCTCCCTGCATCCGCAAGTGCAAGTGCTGGAATCCCAGAATTTGTCTCCGGTGCAAGACGCGGCTTCGTCTTCGTTCAGACACTCGCAACGACATTCGTTCGGACGATACACTTGATACGAACGGCAATCGACATTCTTAATTCTGAAAAAAAACAAAAAAAAACATACAAACAATGAAAATGGTCAACCAAAAATAATTACTCGTACATTTATTGCTTCAAATAACTTATTATAATCGCTCAATTTATTTTCAACAGTGTAAAATTAGTCGTCCACAAGGGCTTCAGCTTTGGTTTATAATTTCAAAAGTCCCCGTTTATTTATAAAAAAAAAATATAAGAAATTTGAAAAAAACCGCCGAAAAAATACGAAGGAAGTCGTCATGCAGGGAAGTTTCGTTTTCGTAGGTGGCTTTAAGTTTTTTCTTCTTCTTCAAATTTCTAATGTTTTGTATAAATAAAAGAAACCAAAGCTGAAACCCTAGTAGACCACCAATTTTACATTTGGGGGGAAAATAAATTGAGCAGTTATAATAATATTTGTGCATGGCTTACTGCTGACTGTAGTTTTGATAGGTAACAATATCGCTCCGATACTTTCGAGTAGATTAAAATAATACTTATTTCGTTCTATGTGAAAGCGTTTGTACAAATCGGAGTGGCGGAGAGAGGGAGGGGAATAAAAAATCTTTAGAAATCCAAGACTCCCTTTATGGATGGCCCCTAACGATAGGCATAACACGCTTTAAAAAAAGGCAGTGATACGCAATTTTAACCTTGCCCGTGGGTAACGTGTTGTGCAATGTAACCAAGGTCAACCAATTCAACATTTAGCTTATTTAATATCACATCGTGAGATTAATTGGTGTCCATGTGGGATTCAAACGTATTCAAATTATCGAATGATTAGATTCGCAAACTACATCTCGTTAATAACTATAAATTGATGAATACTTTTGATAATCACACAGACTTTTTATTTAGGAAATAAACATTCCTTCAGAGCCCATGCGGAATTTTAAATCATACTTTTTTTTTTTAAATCGGAGGGATATGAACGTTAAGTGCATCTAACAACTTTAAGAAAGAGTAAATTTAAAAAAAAAATAGTAGGCCTACCTGCATTGACATTCGCACTCAATATGCCTCTCGATGTTCACGGATACAGGTTCAGCTACGTCGAATTTATTGATTCCTGGTCCCAAATAACGAGTTTTGAAAACCTGAAAGGATAAGAAAATAAGTTTATTTTTTTATTTTAATAAGATAATAAGGTAGGACGAGATCTATGGTGTGTGAGTTCGTAATATACCGTACCTGAAGCGCAACTTTTTCACTTTTGGTGGGGGCACATTCGAGCAATTCGTGGGAACAACACCCTCCGCAACGGTCAACCCTGGTGCATGACGGGAAATAGAGTACGTACGGCTCCTTGGCCAGTTCGATGGGAACGGTGGTCGGTTGAGGAGTGCAAACAGCAGGCTCAGCAAACGGCGATTCATCTTGTTTAATTAAAAAAATTAAAATATAATCAGAAAACATATTCTTACTTTTTACTACAATCATACGTGGCGCGGAGGTCACGGGCGATACTACTGTCGGGTGCCGAACCATAACGTAGTACGAACCAAAATATGAACTTTTCAAGGCAGGAACAAAAAAAACAAAGTTGCATGAAAAATATAGATAGCACCAATTTAATTTTGTTCGAACAAAATGTACAAAGGTTGTACTTTTAATTCCATATTTAATTTGTAAAAAAAGAAACGAGGACTTTGTAAAAAAAACTTGGAATAAGTGCAGTTTACGTCATTTTCGAAAAACGGATAAAAGAAACATTATTAGTATTCAGGACGTTAATAAACGT
>JAQIXS010003651.1:0-17425 GCA_034700785.1 Rossiulus vilnensis | reverse complement strand
AGCTAGTTTCGCCGCCAAGTGTATTTTCTATTGATGAAAAGCGTCATACTAAGCTTTATTCACAATATGGGGCTTTTTATTCATTGAATAATTTAGCAAATTCGTCTGAAAAACACCGCGCACACCCGCAGCTTCGCCATCGATTGCACTATTGCTGAAATTACTTAAATTATGACGATGTTTTCACGCATAGTTAGAAATACTCGGAAAAAACTATCCCCGGTATCACTCCGTCCGAAAATCCATGTATATGGAATGTTCGATTTTATCATTGATATGTTTTGAAATTCAGTCATGGAGCAACGGAAGGCTGTACCTGCGACTAAGATCGCGCAGGTATTATTTTCACTTGAAGTCACTCGCTTGCAATGGGCACCGCATTTGCTACAGTGTAACTCCATATTTTATTGGAATTTTGCACCTGGGTGCATTTTGCTGCAATTTCTGATTTGAAGCTTAGTATACGAATGCCAACTGTTGAGTTTTCCACGAATTGGTTCAGTTATGCAAACTCTATCGGTAGTAATATCGATTTGTACGTTAGCGGTAGCAGACAGGTGGTATGAACATAAGAAAAAACTCGATGCTCCCATGTTTTTTTTTAAACGTTCTACTAAATTATTTATGTTACTTCCGTAAAAATATCTAGCAGGCCGGTTCGGGGAATGTGGCACAAATCTCCATTTCCATAAATATTTGTATACGTTTTAATGCGGGATTGGTAATTTAAAAAAAATATTTTGCTATAAAATACGTATATTGGTATGTTAGCTTTCTTTCCTGTTGTGATTAGCTTTGCGTTTTTTTGCTACGTAGCACACACTTGTTGTCTCGCATTCCATCCTTTCGCATTGAATTGAAAAATGCATAAGTTTTCACATGTAGGCTAAAGCTGTAATTGGGAAATCGAGTTTTATTATCGTAAAATACATAGATGAGTACCTTCTCGGTAGTAATTTTTCATTTTATTTACATGTAATTTATTTACAAACAAGTAAAAACATTACTGCGCATGATCCTTTTAATGACTATTTGAAATCGCTGTTTCTGAATGAAAAGATAATGCGGTCTAATAGGAACGTTAGTAGACTGAATGATTTTGATGTTTATGCGACATCCCTTTGGAGAATTCTCCTACAAATAAGCCGATCATTACTTACTGCATTAGTCATTCTCAGGGGAAGAATAGAAATCAGTTGAATGTCTAGAAGTTGATATTCAGAGAGTTCTGTATCGTCGCAATAACTAAAACACACATTGTGAAGGATAATTTTATATTCATGCATATTCTTCAAATTGTATCTTTCATGCTCTTATCTAGCTTTCACGAGTTCAGAATTTCGTATAAATTGTGCCAAGTCATTCGTTTTTCAAAGGCATTGATTAATAGTCCCTTTTTCAAAATTATGTAAATTTCAACATGTTGAATAATAATTAATATGCTTTTTTGCATAATTGACGACCCCATACTTTGTAAGTTTTGATATCAATATGTATAAAGAATATAATAGACGTTTTTACTTGAAACAGTTATTGAGTTATTTTTATGACATTAGTTTGGTTAATTTGTATAGTTTATTTTCCCAAAATTACATATTTTGGCATTAACATAATTATATTATTATTATTATTATGAACGGCACGCTAAAAGCATATTCTTATAAATGTATTTCGGCTCATAGTTTATTTTCAAATTCAGTTTATACTATTGATGCTAAATTGATAAGCTCATGTGGAATATTGTTACTTTAACATAGTTGTTTCAAGTTTAACTGGTGGTTCGTCGTTAACAGATTCCAATTCCAACAAAGCCCGAGCTAATCTCGCCAGTTAATTTAGTGGGCTATAAACTCATTAGACTTTTATGAGTGTTGCGTAATTGTTTCGTTAATTACATTGGGAGAATGAAATGGCTTGCGACATTGTTCGAGACTCATGAATCAATGCCAGCCCTATAAGGACCTAGATTAAGTGTAACGAAAGATAAGGCAGCTTCGTTACGCGTAGTATTTATCGCCCTGGATCATTGGTGGCGTATGCCTTGTGCATAATTCTCCTTATCACGACAGTAGCCCATTCTGACAGCCGCTTTTAATATCGCTTCAAACTTGAGTATCCTCATGAGATGCCACGATATCCTAATTGCCACAATGAAATGCATTTCGGCACGAACATATTCTCTTTCGCAAATATAATTATTCTCCGTTTGATATGGCAATGCTGCCTCCCACGTGACAGCGAAATCCTTTAGCAACACTTTAACTCAGTAAGCTAAGTCTGGAGAGGTAATTCATATTAATACTTACCAAAAAGATTGTAACCACAGGTAATGGTAAATTAGTGACATAAGTCTGCTAGGAATTTTTATGTTCTGCAAGTATGTTTCTTGCGCGAACTGTATTCGCCATCTTGATCTAATCTCAGCTTTTGCTAGTGAAGAACAACAACGTAAGAGGTGGTGTATGTTCCGGAAATTGTCTCGAAACAGCTATATGAAAGAACTGAAGTGTATAATGTTGAAGAAAAACTAGGAAATCTGAGTGCATGCACCAGCATTTATTTAAACTCTGGTAAGTTATAACCTACCAAGTACCTTCTGAATTTCTTCTATTTACCTCAGGTTTACTGATATTTCCTCAAACAATATGTATAAAAACATTTAACTTACGTAATGGGAAATTTAAGTTACATAAGTTACACTCATATAGCCTACGATATGGGTATATCATTATCTGGAAAAGTGCTTTAATATTTTATAAAAATATTTCCTGGAATATTGGTCAAGAAATAAAATGTAGCTTCTAATGCACCAGTGAAAGCCGCCTTGCAGCAAATTACTTCAGTTGACTTGAATACAGTAAAGAGAAATTCTATTTTTTATCTGAATTAAAAGGGTGGATGAAGAGCATCCCTTGTTAAAATTAAACCGGGGTATCATCTTCTGCGCAAAAGGAAAAAGCAATGAGACATCTTTTTTTATTGTTACTGATTCCATAGAACATGAATCATTTGTACGTTTCCCTGCACACATGCCCACTTCATTTCTTTTTCAATCTGGTGTACTGCTTCAAGTAATGGGATATGTGCTATAATCTATGACATTTTATTAACCTTTATAAAGCACCATAATCGTAAGACGTGACACGCGACCATCGCAACGCTTGATGGCCGACTCTATTTTCTGTACACGGGGTGGAACTGAAACTTCCATCTTGTGCCATACAAAAAAGGAGATTTTAAAATTCCCCAAATCTTTATTTTCCCCCAGCGAAATTAATGCTCTTTAATCGCTTTCTATGCGAGATTGCTAAGGTGACGTAGCTGAAGCTCATTCTCCATTCTCCAATTTTTCTGTGGTGCTCGTACTCATCGAGAAATTAATAATTACCCTCACAACGAGGCTAGCATTCTTTGGTATTTTGCATACATCAACAATCAATAGTCAGTGATGTTTTCGCGGAAGTTGCCGCCCTGTTAAAGATTAATAATGCAGGTCCCCTTGCTGCATGGCTATATTTACACATTCCGTTAGCATTAAACACCAGCTTTTATGATTTTTGAAGCTATTTCTTGGTTCATTTCCTACGCATTTCAGGATATGATTAGATCGTTACTCTTTAATCCCCAGATATGCGAACTTACACAGCGGACAAAATTGTTTTCATTCCAGATTTGGAGCGTAACGTCTTCGACTATTTTCCTATTTTCATGACACATTTTCATATTTTCGCATCAAATAACACCTAATGCAATTCTCTGCCAACTAATTTCCCCAGGTGCATCTGTTATTGTCTTTATCAATAATGAACACCCTGAGGTTTTCAGCTCGCATCAGGTGGGATGTGTAAATACGATTTCCTTTCCATACAGTGAAGCTTAATACAAGGAATGGCTAGGCCAGTACATTATTTCCACATTTTTTTTCGTGAATTTCATCCGGTAGCTATTGTGAATAATATTTGCTCAGAGATTGCTTCTGAATAATGCATGTGAAATGTGGGTTCTGGATAAATCATGATCTGATTTACCCACTCCATACATGTACACTGTTTATAGCAACCGCATGCTATCTCAGCGAATGAATTAAGCTTTAAGCCATTTTAGCTTTTAATATTCGTACCAGATTAGGTCTACCATTCGTTCAACGAGACTCCATGTAGCATCACAAACAATTTAGCCGTCTCATGATATGGTGTAACGTTATTTCTGAATAATTGAGAACTTCAAAGTTCATACTTTTTGGTTAACGTGAAGCCGTTTTATGATAAGCGAAAACACTTTCAGGCGTATGTACTTACACTTTTTACTCTCAATAACGTTTTGTGATACCAACAGTTCATGAATGTTGCCTAGATATCAATTTTATTTCATTTTTATATTTCCTCTATTGCAATAGGTGTGGATATATAGCTATAAAATCGACATTTTTCTCAAAATATTATAGCTGCGATTGATCTGAATGGCCACTCAGAAAGGAGACTTTTTATTGATGACATTGTTGATGAAATGTTCTGCAATGTTATTGGATTTAAAGTTGAAATTATGCAGTGCCATAGTGATTTATTGTAGCAGTTGAATGCCATAATGATCTTTTTGTTGGCTGGCTGGAAATCTTGAGTTTTTGACACATGTGCGTTTGATCGAAATGGATTATTTTGATAAAAAGAGCGTGGTGAACACAAAATCCGTATTTATGTTCCATGACCATAGATCTCGAAGCCGTAAAATAAGCCTCTTGATTTAAAGAAACAATGTTTAAAACATACGCATTCACATAAATACGTTAAAGATGATTGTGTGTAACGCTTTGATTGCTTAAATTTATGAATAATTTTTGAAGCATTTTGACGATAAGTCCAGCCGAAATTGATCGGGGACTTCTCTCTAAACGCCTTTAGGACACATCCATTTTTTTTATTAATGTTATACGTTTTCGTACACGACAAATTTGTTTGCTGAAATAACAATGATTGTGTACCTAACTCTTATTTAGTCATAAATGCAGTACTATAACGTCTCTACGAAGTTAACAAAGCAGAAATTAGCCTACAAAAACCGATTTCTTCTTTTAAACGTGCTATTATTCTGACGTTTTCAGTTGTCTAGACATTATGTTTAAATATTCGTCAAATGAAATCGGTTTTGAGGCGCAGAACGGTTCTGACCATGTGAAACAAAGGATTTGCTTCAGGCTAGAATATGACATTAGATATAATCCAAATAACGCCTACAACTCTTTCACTACAATATTAATCTATTCCATGACATGCGTATGAAGAACAAATATAACAACTCCGATAGAAATAATTGTTTGGTTGAGCGTTTCAGTCCAAACGCATATCAAAATCTAGCCAATGAATTGTTAAATGTGCATTGTTTGGAAAAATGTGTCTGTTAAACCCGCATGTGGACGATGTTAGTACATGATTTATGATCAAACAAAGGGCTTTATAACTTATGGATTGTTTCCATTTCCAAGTGGACCAAATCGCTCACGTTCAATTATTAGTAGTGAACGGATGTGATTGCAAGCATGTCAGCTCAAAGCTTTGTTTTATTTATTGAATATTACTTTTTTGTTACAATCTTATAAACAGCAATAATTACTTAAATGCCGGCATACCGCCCCTATATCACGGCCTACGCCCATATCATGGTGCATTTGAAACTTTGTCCATGTTCTCACGTCCTGCAAACAATTACTTAGTTTGTCTACAGTTGTTAATGGCATGACTTTCTTAAATGTAAATACAGAAAACGAACTCGGACTTTGAAGTGTGTGTGTGTGCAGGCTCGAATATGCACGCACAATTTTGTGGTTGGCATTGTGGTTCTGGACAAGTTCTTGAGGCTACTCAATAACTGTGATTGATGATATGATCTGATGGCTATTGAAGACGTTTACGCATACTTGATCGATTCCTTTATCACGAGTACCGCTGAATAAAGTGACCAAAAAGCTACGCTTTACTCTTTTGTTGAATTCAAAATTATCCCATTCCTCACTGCCAGGGATTTTTAAATGACAAATTTAACATTGTTTTCCTTAAAATGAATTTAACTGATTCTTGGTTACAGTATTATAACTTTATAGAGTAACTTAGATTAGCCCTATAAAATGACATTTCGCTTTTTGAATAGCCAATTTTTTGTTTGAAATGCTGTCACCATTTATAAATGATGGTGGGAAAATTTGGTATATGACGTGTATTCACATATTTTTAGCATTTACTAAAATTTTCTACTTGCAATGGTTTTTGCGTGTACACTGTCATATTTAAACTCAAAATACATGTATATTATCTATCGTGCACATAATCGTTGTCATTTCATGCAGCGCTATTCTAGTAAATAGGATTTATCCGTTGTTAATGTTCTCTATAAAACTGCGCACGCGAACAATCACGTTCTTGCGAAGAATTTCCTAAATAATATTCCGAAATTTGGGAATAATTAAAAGTGCATAGGAAACCTCATAAAATAGCAGGCAGAAAGCTCGGCGGTATCTTCTTTGATACTATTTTTACCTTAACATCCAGATTGGCTTAGTTCTGAATTACTACTGATCCCCAGCTAGTATTTTGCGCATACGTTCACCGAATTCGCAGAATTCACATTATGATGTGCCGTTGAAAGATAACGCCATTTAAATAGTTGACCCTATCTTGGCAGACACGTACTATAAAGGGTATGTATGAATTTTAACTTAAGTTACTTTTTTCGATTTTAATTATTTCGCTATGCATTAACACATGCATAACACCATTTTTAAATTTCTCATGCATTTCTTTCACAAATGCTGCGTAACCATTATCATACTTCCTAACCTACACAAAGAGCGTACACCAGCAACAGGAAGCTTTTGCAATATTTGAAAAAAAACTACACTGTAGTGATTTTGCATATACATGATGTATTTTGTTACTTGAGCCTGCACTCTACTGTCTGCTCCTTAATGCAGAAATGCAGGTTCCACAATTGCTGGTTATGTTGTTTTGGAATACAGTTCCAACATTGATTGCATTAGACAAAATGTCCCATCATGTTGGAACGCGCTAGCTTTGAGACATTAGGATACCCATAGGAATCTTCCAGAACCGAGATACACCATAATTTAAATCGTACTCTCTGTAATGCATTAATTTGGTACTTCTCGAGTAAAATGCAGTCGAGTCACGTACTGAGTTTATCATTACTTTTAATTAATTGTAAGAAAAAAATACTTACGTAAATACGTAAAATTACACATTGCCTCCAGAAATACTTCGCTCTTACTGGAAGATTTTAGGGTGATGCATTTATTATTACATGATAATTCATTTATAAAGGTAAGTTGTATCTATGCCATTAGCCCCAAAGGTTTGCAGCAGGCCTTTGAAGTTGGCTGATTACTATCATTATGGCTTTTACAGGCTATAACCGCTAATCTCAGTTGATTACAGTATTATAGCATTAGAGGTACTTCAGAACGTTTTATTGCTTAGTGCTTATCCAATGCTGTGTTCTGCTCCTCAAATTGATAATTATCGTATAGTTGACTAGAAATGGCGGAATCCGAACATTCATTCATGTTAAATTAGCATCTATAAAAAGAACGATACGTTTATAGTACGCTCGTATTAGTTGTCTGTGTGTGTGTGTTAAGCCCTTAAATGCTTGAAACAAATATCCTTACAAGTTTGAAATGAGTGTCTGGTTATTTATGGGAAATTATTATTTTAGTTCCTATTCATTTGTCCGGTGTTATTTCGTAAATCCGTGAATATAATCATCAGAATTGTGACTTATTCGCGATTATTCACAAACAATACTGCCTACACCTAATAATATTTGCAAATGTCAATAATTTTAACTTTAAAGCTGGCATGGTAACGGTATATACGTTTCCATTCCTTTACAAATTATGAATAGCATTATCACGAACAATTTGTATAAATCCAGAACTGCATAAAATCAAGTCATTCATAGCATCTCGAGTAGCTTCATATAATTCCTGCTGTTTAGATTTTTCCAAAAAGAACACTTATAAACAACTGTTTGTAGTTCCTTAACTCTCCGCCTACAATTTAGCTATAGGAGGAACCATATATTTGCATAATTTTGTTTATTTAATTTATTTACTTTTGCATATAAACATTCGGAGACTTGTTTATAAACGTGGAAGGCAGAAAAATCCATTTATTTAGTTCTGTCTAGGGTGCAGTAATGCTGAAAACATCATTCCTTTTTGTTACCAGGAACTATGATTGTGAACACATTATTGCGTTAAAATGGCTGAAATGGTCTGGTCTTTACACATAGATGGTAAGTGGAATCCTAGACCGATCTGTCTAATCTCAGTGGCAGGTAATGGCAATACATTTAAATCTAATGCGCCTACCATTGTGTACGCTTACCTTTAATAATGACCAGTATTCCGAAGGGCATAACGAGCAACGCAACCATGAAATCCGTTACGGCTAGAGACATGAGAAAATAGTTGGTCATATTTTGAAGGCGCTTATCCCAGGCTATAGCAATGCACACTAGCGTATTTCCAAGGGCCGTAAAGAGCAGTAACAAAATGGTTATTAGCGCGGCCCACGTTGTAAATGACAAATCTATCACGGAGGAAGCCGTTGATGAAGCTGCCGTGGAGGTTAGATAGGATTTCCAATTATTGTTTATTCCATTGCCCAACATCGTTTGACCATCATCACCATTCTCAAACGCACTTGCTATGCACTGGCTACTGTTGCATAGGTACATTGTAGGCTGAGTCGCAGTGTGGTAATCATCATCCGCTGACTCTGACATTGGCCACCATTCTGACATCTTGACCCCTGCTACTCGCGATGTTTCCAATTACACCCGTGGTGAACAAGAGGCCCTCTCCTTAACCAGATTTGAAGCTCTTGCAGCCAGTGGTCACATCCACTGGGCTCGTAATATTCCCTTATTGCTGCCTAACCCATCCTGAATAGACTGAAGCAATGCGTTGAGCACATTTCTCTTTAAGTTGAACGTTTCATTTTATTGTCCAATCCCAACCTGGCGTTGTAAATGCACGCGCAAATACTGAGATTGGAACGAGCATGTAATCTTCATGATCGGTCCTATAATTCTTCCGCACAAATCACTTATTCGCCACGAAAGAGATGCAGGGTTCGTATACGGTTATGGAGAATCCTTGATATGTCATTGTGTCGGGATGTCTCCTCCACTTGTTTCTTGAAAGCTGAAACGAGACGTTAAGGAGATTTTCATTGATGTACTTCATCACAGCTTAATTCGGCTTCAGCATCCATGCATGGCTTTGTGCACTACTACATCGAGAGCTTGCCTTTCAATAAATAATAATACAAGTACTTTTTAACTTGGCGATTTTTAGGTAAATATGGAGCGTCATATGCATATGCACAGGAAAAGATTTATTTAAATAAATGTTCATGCATGTAAAATGTTTTGAGCGATGTATGTTCAGGAGCACTGTAAAAAATCTTCCATTCATTCATTGCTGCAGCGATTATGCTTTTTATTGAAAGGATTTCATGTGGATGCCTTATTCAGTTAGTGTTTCATATTCCATGAACAAGGAATGAATATATAATCATACAAATGTGTATTTTCGTTTTGACGTTTACGGAAATCGCATTTGCTTAAACGTTTCCATGGAAATTCTATCGAGATGTCTTTAATTGTCATAATTTATGTAAACCTGTGTTTTTTAGACGTCGTTTTGTGAAGTCAGTGAAATCCCATTGAAATCCTATGGTAGTCACTGAAGTCAGAGGAGATTCCACACCAGAGGGACGTGGCTAACGGCTGTACTTAATTTGGTTCTAATAATATATAACGGATTAGAAACATTGTCCGTGTTCATAATTGTACTCGAAATATGGTTTGTGAATTTTAAACAATCGAAACAAACTGTACTGCTTGTATTAGTATTAGAGGCATAACCGTAGCTCAGGGTGATCAGAGAAATTTGTTCAAAAAAACTGAAAGTCAGTAAAGTTAACAAAATATTTTTTGAGGAAAATTGTGCAAACATTTCTGAAATCCAAATAAATTTTTTGCTTATCACTCTTTGGCTCCCTGGCCCATTTTCACCTCAGACCCATGTAGGAAGTCCCCCTGCACTCCCCACCCATTGACTCTGCTTTTGCGCCGTAGACTATAGTCATCCATCATTTCAAAGACTATATGCTTTAATAGGGGAATGTGTTTAAAATGTTAAAAAAATACAACGTTTCTAAAATGTTACTGGAAGAAATACAATCAAACCTCGCTTAACGGCCTAGATAGGTTCTTAGAACGTTGGTTTTAAAGCGAAATGCTGTATAGCAAAACATGCCATTATATACAAACCTGCATAAATTATGTGAGAAACGTTCCAACTAACATGCTAAAATGTATAAATTTAATTTTTTATATCGAACTAGTGTTTCATTAGTTCGATTTGTTCAATTGCGAAATAAAAATAGTTTTATTAAACCAAAAATTTCAATAGTTTGATGAACCGCATGACATGTCCCATTGCCGTCACTGATCTTAGCTGAAGTAAGCTACTAAATAAAAAAATCACTTTAATTAATCAGCAGAAATACTGAATGTTAGTTGCTATTCTCCATGAAACAGAATGTCAAGGGTTACACAATTAAAAGTGTGAAAAAAGATGTATCCATTGGAAATGCTGGTGACCTAAATGCTTCCATACGCCTCAAAGATCCATGCACTTTCATGCATAAGTGTTATCAGCTTTCATTATTTGGTGCCATATGATGAAACATTACGGGACGTAAAGCGACACATGGACATAAAACCTACGGACCTTTATAGCGAAACGGCCCTTGTGTTTTATGTCCATGTATTGTTTTACTTCCCGTAATGTAACATTAAGAAAAACATATCCACCCCATGTAATGGCCATAACGTTTTCATGAATGACACACCTCATTTAGCGTAATGTTGATTTATGGACAGTCCCTTAGCTGGATATTATACCACAAAACACTATTTCGACCCATTGAATGTTCGCCCGAAGTCTTTAAAGTCCCACTGAAGTCTTTGTAGTCCTTAAAGTCGCAGTCAGGTGTACTTGATTTTTAAGAGATGTAAGCCCCTCGGCGACAATGCATTGTTAGTTAGCAGTTGTGTTGGCAATCATACGTCATTAAGTATTGACGGGTTTTGAGAATCTGGTGAATGCTCATTTATTATGATCAGATAAATATCATGAAAGGTCAGGACTACGGAAAAGGATTGTATGGTGTACAGTTTGATGTACTAACATCTAAATCTTTATCTTGCTAGTGCTCAGTGCTGTTAACTCAATTTAATGAGAAAATTGAAGGCGTAAAATTTGCATGGCTGCTGCATGGATGATATTGTGATACTGGAAAATGTTCTTCAGGTTTAAAAGCGAGCATTGCTACCAAAATAGCATTGCCACAAGGGATCTAGTGGTTTGCAATGTGTGCAAGTTGAACACAGGATATGCCTAACAATGTATAGATAAATCACGCTACTGTAGCAACAATTCGGTTTTAAAGGCTGTCTAACATCGCTTGATGTGTGACTAATTAACATGTCAAATTGCCTTCCTTCGGAAGTTTTGCAGGGATTGGAGTCTTTAAATTTGCATAGGTGAAGATGCTTTTGACGTCACTTCATAAATTATTTGAGTCAATTGCTCGGAGACATGGCACGATGTAGACGATCATTATCTGAAAATCCTTCCCTTGTGCCTCAATATCGTGGATGGGCGGAATTGAGTCCCTACTTTTACTGTAATCGGATAACCAGTTTGGCAATGCTATAGTTTAAACAGTGCAGGATAAAAGGGCGGTTTCCTGCTCACATTTAAGTTAATATTTAACCACTCGTTCAGTAAATTACATTGCAGAAATTTATGAAATGGCTTTAAATGTCAATTTTTGTTAAGAAATTTCTATTGAATTTTGGCAACCAGCGTCTTATGAAAACTTTAGCTGTTGTTGCTGCACCCAACAATGGTTTATTTGACTGCCCACACACGCGCCGCTTTAAATAATAAATGAGATCGATGCTTTCAGTAGCAGAAGATTAATTGCTTTTTTTCGCGGGGAACGTATTTTGTCTTTAATTATTCTACTGTTATGCTGATGTTGCGACACTTCAACAACACAGAGAAATATGACTAAGTACTCTACAGTAATTCGTTTAGCCCACAATGTGCAATCTGTAATTAATGTAACGTAAATATGGGGACACCTGACACCTGAATGCTTGCGCAGTTTCATTATTTGGGAAATGAAGTAACACTCGTTTAGTGGAAGATTTTGAGTAGCATCATTAGCGTGTGCATGCTATACAGACTCCATGCATTTACCGGTTGCCCTTTTACTGCCCGCAAGCTCGGCCTATATCAAGTTCGGCAATTACAAGGGTTAATTGATGAAAGACAACTTTGTGATGTACTGCATTCTGGCGGACATACGCCATATCCTTTCGCTGCACGCGTAATATTTTGGGCCAACTTGAAAAAAAGAAATTGCTGCCTTTTTTTGCTGAGGTTTATGAAATATTATAGCATTCTACTAGCACTTTATTTCTACGTGATTTGGCATGACTTCTTTCAACAAACGCTAACATTTCAATCGTACACTTTGATATGATGTAGTTTTGTATTGGCATTCAGCCAGCTTAGTGTGGAAGCCGAAAATCAAATCTTACAAATAGCGTTTACTATCATATAAAAGAATACGCAGGAGAATGCGTGTAATAAACCATGAAAACGTGGGAACTGACGAAGAAACCAAACCATAAAATACTGTATAACACGAATGTCGCACACGTGTTTCAACAGTGACACAACTCAAAAAAGTACGTTTATCAAAAACGCTTAAAAGTTGTTTGTAAACTTAATTGCTTTTTTAAGAGCGGCACAACTGCCCTTCCAACAGATTAATTATGAAATTACGCTCTTTTATATTTTGATAATTTATAAAGGAATAAATGACATCTCAAAATTCAACGTTTTTTGAGTTGTGTAACTATTAAAATGCGCGTGCGATATATTCTAAGCATTACAAATCTGCAATAGGCCTACTTGTCATCCAAACCAATTTAAATTTATTATTGTTTAATTTGTTAAAAACGACCATAGATGGAGTTTAGTTAAACACATATTGCTTGGAATTCTCACACGTATCTCTAAGCGAATGAAATTAGATTCATTTTTCAAGCAACCTGTTAAACTAAATAAAAAATAAAATACATACTAATAATGATAATGGGAATAGGAAAGCACATGTATTTCATTATTACGCACGTACTCCCCATCAATTCATTCGGACAGGTTAAGAGCACTTTAATCTAGACGTGTCCGCTTAAGTAATGTATCCAGTTACAGGGATCGTTTTATTACAAATAAGTGGGAATTCAGGGGCCTGAATGCCCGTCTAATTTCAACGAAGATGTGAGTGACTCCATTAATCTATAAGTGCACGGTTCCGTAATGCATATCGACTTACCGGTTCAGGCTTTCTGATATCGAGCTGGTTCCGATAGAAATGTTTGTGTTCCAACGGCCGCCTTAGCATGACAGGCACGAAGACAAAGTAACTAAGCGATTTTTAATTTCTACCTGCCTTTTCATTGGCAAGATGGCTGATCGCCACTCCAGCCGTGATTAAGCTGACGTTGAGAACAGGTGGAGTGTCGAGGGCTATGGACTTCAAGAGAGTAGGAAATTCTGAAAAATTTGCTCTTTACTCCAACTTGCCACGATGGTGGCATTTGGTAGCCGCCTTCCAGAACCTTCGCTTACTGAACGCTACAAAAACTTTGCCAAGCGACCGTGCGTTGCAGCGTCCCCTGGATGGCGCATGGCTGTCCGATGCCTTGGTGAGCCAGCCTGCGTGCGCTTCCGGCATCCTGCACCGTGTGCCACCGACTGAGGCCGGAAAACGCGCGCTCGAAAGCCGATATCTGACGCGCTTGCGCTCTCCTCCTCTCGTCTCCAAGATTTAATAGGCTCGTGGTGAGCACAGAGCTGTGCCGTAGGAGCGCATTTCTTTACTGGCCCCTTTTTTTTAAAAAAAATCTATAATGATCCGGTTGTTGGCGAGTAAGGAATTTGCTCTTCCGCGCGTGGTGAATGCCAGTGACGATGACGGTCATTCATTCTAATCAGGTTAATTGGTTAAGCGATTTCGTGCGGTGAGATCTTTTGGATGCCTCGCGATGCTGCACTCTGAAAAGTTGCTTGGATTAAGAGGGAATCGCAAGCGGTGGAATGCGCCTCCGCGTTGAGCGAGCGAAGTTATGCCTCTGGAAGGAAAACTTCAACACAACTTCGTCTCAAGGTAATCTGTACTTCCGGTTTTGGTTTGGCGCTTGTTCCTTGCGCGAATGCTTACCTCGTGCAAGACATACTGCCGAACTATATATGTGCGTTTTTCGCAGAATATACATGTATAGTTATTATTTGTTCATACTCATCTGCAAACTCTGAAAATATGAGTATCAAGATGTTCAATTTTGATGTATTTTTATTCTTGTTAATATTTAAATGATCGGATATTTGTAAGTGTTGATGTCAACCTAAATAATCCTTTTTCATAAATGAAATAAATGTTACCGTATTATATTAAGTATAAAAATAACTACTCTGACCTACGTTGTTTCAACAGGTTTTATAACGATTGAAGATCATTAGGATGCAGGGTTGTTCATATCCCAGTCACATTTGGGGCTTCTTGCTGCTAAACATTGTCAATTCAATTTAACATAGTATACCTACTGTCAGCAAAGATAATGCCATGTGGTTGAAAGGGGGGGAAGTAGATGTAATCTATCAACCCATGTCATGGCACCATCATCATTGCCAAACTGAATTTCTGTTATTTATAGACTATTCTTTGGAGGAGAATTCCAACGTCTAATGGCATGCCGAAAATAAAAAATATATTTACAAAAAAGTCTGATAAATTTCCTGCATGAGCAACCTGAAAGGGAAGTTGGCGTAATTATTATTTCATATGTTCTTTTTGTGGTCATATTTGCTTAGCCTTAAGGCTACCTTATACTGCCTTCACTTAAGTATGAGTCTAGACACGATATTGAGCGGATGTTATCCAATAACGACAATCTTAAGCGTACATTTACGTCGGTTTTATGTGTATGATTTTTTCTGCAAGTGGATTACTTTGTGTGGCGAATTTCACTTTTCATTCGCCACACTTGTGGCTGCTTTGAAAAATAGATCATCCATTCGTGTGGTTTTGTACTATGTATTGGGGAATGTTAGCAATCACTACGTACAAGTGAATGCAAAGGGAACCCCACTATACAAGTTGCAGCACTGATCTTAATTTTCGTGCGTGCGTCAAGCATCTGCTTAAATGTTAACAAAATCATTTTATGTAGCTATGATGTTCGAGGTATTTTCCCCATGGGGCTCATTTTTGACTTCGTTTAACGAAACGAAGCTATTATTTCGGGTTTTTTTGTGGTTAAAAAAAATCAATATAGGGCTCCAAACTACTTTCTTTGTTTACATTTCGTGTCGTCTTCCATTCGACAGTATTTTTTCTTTTCAGAATAACAATTTTCTAAGGCAAATACGCCAGACATTCAAATAAAATTGGAATGAATCGATAATTTGAATATTCTCATTGCAGATGTATGCATTAAACTTTAACAAGCGCTATTATTTTGTTGTTACAAGTATTTGCCCTGTTAAATTGCCTTTATTTTATTGTACCGACATGTTTAATTTTTTTTGAAATCCTTAATGTATTCCTGGTGTTTGAAATTGTAACGGCAGGAATGCGTCAACAGACACAGTATACAAGATTAGTTAAACCAATTTGGGCTTTTATTGAACAAGTGGTCTAGTTATTGATAAAGGTCGATAAAGCTGTCTTCAGTTCGTTTCCAATTTACAGGATACTTATTAAACTTGAATGAGGAGTATACACAAACCCAGTGTAAAGCTAGGAAGAAATGAGTTTTCTTCCACGAATGATAAATACATGAACATTCAGCAGAAAATTCGATATTAATTGATACATTATGCGATCCTCATGCATAATTGCAAGCTGAACGTTAACATACGTACAGTAAAAAATCAAGTTGACCATTTTAAGTAAAAATGACATTATCTGCTCTGAATTGTAATTCAGGAACATGCAGCAGATCCATCTTTTACAGTATTCCACGGTGCAAAGGTCATTCTTTACTTGATTCTGTGCTGTGCAGATGCTGCTTGGAAATATAACTTCCATTAATAATCGTAAAGCATGTCTGAAGTCATTCAGGTGAAACTGGCGTTTAATGGAGCACACGCAATCTTAATTATAATTATTTGATGCCTGCATGCAGCACTATGACATTTAACAAATAGTGTAATACTTCGGCCACCATATGTTCTTGATAGTATTGAACGATAAGATTATCTGAGCAACGTAAGGGACGTTAATTATACTACATATATTAAATTATGTATCGTCAATATCGAATTCATGTAGCCTAAAGCCAAATCGTTACTTAAGGGCTATTTTAGGCACATTACTCGTGCATGGTCTCTAGATTATTCAAATTTGCTTTGATATCGTAACGACAATAAACTCTATAGGGCATTTTCTTTAAAAGCAATAAAAGCTCCAGATATTTCTAAACCATGCCCGTTGTGTCTCACGGGATTTCCAAATTGGTCTCATCTCTACTCTGTCTGTTCAGCAGTACCCGACTCAAATATTTACCAGCTCGACTGGAAAATTTTAAAGAGCTATTCACCAAATTAAATAAACCCCTTTTATGGATAACCTACAGACTGGCATTAAATTTTGCAAAGTTATTAGATACGGTTTCTACATTTCAGCTTAGCTCTTGACCAGGTTAGCACCGTCACGACCCATGTTAAACAACTTATTGGAACTCCAGTAAAGGCCAACTTGAGGTGGCCGTTCAACGGATCCTCTCTTACCTAATTTTTTTGCATTCTACCATAACGCATCTGCATTTTCACATAACTACCAACTTTTTCTTACGAAAATTTTTTATCTCTAGAATTTTAAATCATCCCTTTTTTATGTATATTTTTATTTCAAAACGATTTTTATTACCAGCCAGAAGGGGCAGATCCCCTAGCGCTTAGATTCTTGTTCTTCTTCTTCGTCAATAAAAGCTCCATTCGAACTTTCGAATATTCGCAGTGCATTTTAGCACATCCCCTTCTCTTATTCTTATATGGAAATAAATTCACTGTAATTTTATACACTCGAAATTCATATTTAAATGGGCATGCAGTGTATTCTGTTTAATGCAATTTATTAATGATGCGACTACAGGATCGTTGACCAAGTTTTCAGTTGTTTCAACATGTTTTTAATTAATGATGGCGAGCAAATTGTTAATACGCCTCTTTGATGTCTTGAGTTAAAACAGGACAGGCATA
>JAQIXS010003650.1:0-17426 GCA_034700785.1 Rossiulus vilnensis | reverse complement strand
TTGGGGTTGAGGTCGCCCGGGTGAATTAGCAGCCAAATGTAAGTGCATCGTACGAGGAGAGCGCCGGATGACGAGGATAAATTCGCCATCTTTACGAACCGCGTTCCATCCGGGTGAATTTAGGGGGTTAAAGATCGTTCGCTGACCATTGGATGGGGGTTTCAATCGAAAAGTCCATCTACACAATATTTATTAGGCGTTTGGCACCTCATCTGCTTCTACGGTACGCGGCCACCATACATCATCGCTAAGTTCAATTCCAATCGGCACTTTAAAAAAATAAAAAACACGGTAAAACTGGAAGAGTTGATTTTTAAAGTTTAAAATTGTAAAAAAAACGTCCATCCACATAATTAAAAGTGCTCGTAAACAGTTTTCTATTTATAAAATAGGTCTATTTCTAACACGTCTTCGTCTTTTTGAACATCTTTGTCCGTTTACGGTTCATTCAATCGATCATTTTTAAACAATTTTTTGCACAGAAATATAGGCTATGCTAAAATCCTCCATTTCTCTTTTTTAATTTTCTCTTTTACTATTATCAATTATTATTACATATATTCATCAGCATATTTTTTTAAATATGAACCCATGATTTGTATGTGCATGTTTGTTTGTTTTTAACAAAATTTCGCTTATACGGCATTCCCATTAACGACATTTGAACATTAAGACAAAAGTGTTAACAGAACTGCAAGATGTTGCCATAGCACACCGATGGCGGTGGACTCGCATGGATTTATAACAGCGGTTGATCGTAAAACGTATCGAGCATTTTAAAAAAAACTGCGGCAAATTTGACTCCTTAATTCGCCACAATTGTGGCAATCATTTGGACGTGCATCACAACGTAGGGTAATGCGATGGGAATGTCCACTCTTCTCTCGCTCCACCCTACTACAATGGTCAGTTTAAACGTTTGTACGTCCTAAGAGTAAGAGCCTCCGCACCTCGCTCTCTTACCACCTCAATTTCAGCATTTTATGCATCATTATCTTCGTTATCTTCACAACACGCCAGTCAATAGGTGACCCACTCACCACAGGCAGTTTAGCACTTGACACGTATCAGTTAAAACGCTGCACGATAAAGCTCGAGTGGCAAAACTGCGGCGACGTCCCTAAGGTAGAGGAAAGACCCAAAATTCCTACGACGTCCCGTGTTGTGAACTATAACTCCGACATCACTGGCATAGGGTGCGCCTCAAAATTGCAAAACAATCGCACTAAATCTAATCAGACAGCTCAATGCTCTTTCACGATCGATTCAATAAGGGAACCGCGCGTTTAATTTCCCATAATTCCGAACGGGCATTGTTTCCGCAAAAATCAACGATCGTTTCAATTCAGAAAAGCCTCAGTCTTGTGGAGCACTTAAGGCACCCCCTCCAGTAAAAGATCTAGGGTTGAACATGCTGAATAGAATGAACCACTAGCTGCGAATAATCAAAATAATCAAAAGAAAAAAAAGTTTCCGTCGTTATTAACTGCTATAGAAATTCCTTAAAGCGGACCAAAAAATATGCCCACCGTGCAAATAAATTACACTTTTCGGATCAAATACAATTAATTGCTCGATTCACGTTTTTCCGTGTGGGATTGGTCGTCCACTTTTCATGAAAAACTTAAAAAAACGTTATGGGATCTCCGAAGACGGTTTTTTTCTTCCTCTCAAGGAAACCTCCGAAAATGTGCACCGGAGGTTGAATGACACTATTTTTTCGAGTGTGTTAATTTTTGTTTTATAGAAATAAACCAGACGTTTTCAAATCTACGAAACAACCCATACCCTAGTGGGCAACCAGTTTCTTGATGAGAAACATTTTAGCTTCTAAAACGTCTAATTTGTTTGCGTAATGGGCAATGGGCATCCTTTTGGGATGCTTTTATAAGACGAGTCAATTAAACCATTATTGATGATGAACGGTAGTATTCCAATTGGATTTTTTTTTATCAACATTGCCTTCGCAGTTAATATTTTCAAAAAATAATTAAAAGTTCAATTAAAAATGTCTTATTCCTCATGTTTTGGAGGAGTAGTTTCATACTAAAAATATTTCATAAAACGTCTTTTTTCCCTTAAAAAACCAAAAAAACTTGGATATGGCACTGGCTGCGTTGAAAAACGGAGAGCTTAGTCATTGTTATATTTGCACGGGACGCCGAACATCACAGAACCAGTCCTTTCCAGTGCCAAGCATTTCAGGCGCAATTGAAACTTATCAAGGGAGTTTTAAAATTGAACGATATCTGACACCGGTTTGAATTGAATCTGTCCGTGTGATTCCGGAGGATGGACTAGAACGGATTGGACGTGCCAACGGCGATCGTTACCTTAATATTCAAGAAATGTGAAACAGACCTGATGATGTAGAATCTTGGCCTCGATCTCTGCCGCCTCCCATTTGCGCGGGCGAAGCAATGGTCCCAACTGCTCTTCGATGCCACGGATCCATTTTCGAAGCAAGCGCATCTGACAAGCGATCTCTGCGACAGGAAGATAAAAAAACGCGCATTCTAATTGCAAGTTCCGAGTGAAAATCCGTCGCACGAATCTCTTAATTTCGTCCGACTGAGTGGAATTTGCCACCGCCGGTATTACGTGAGCAAACACGAAATTACTGAAAACATTTGGCTTTGGCCGTTTACCTCTTCTGAGAACTGCCTTTTCGTCTTGGTTTTCGACCGAAGTCAAGAAATGCTGCAAAGCGTCCCACAATCCGTTGATGTGCTCCAGCCGCTGGACGATCTCCTCTTTCATCGGAGAATATCGTCTTATTAGCTGCTGCCCTTGCTCGTTGAACAGCATTATCTCGGCGGCGAATGCTTTGATTTCTGCCAAGTGGGACTGGTGCGCTCCTTCCGGCTTCATCATTTCTATTTCCACGTGTTCGATCCACGCGCACATGCGATCGTGTTGGGCTTCGAACTCCACGAAGCTCCACGTGTCCACGGCGTTGTCGAATTCATCATCCCAAAAAAGTTCGCCCTTGGCTTCCTAAAATCGAGTAAGAGAATTGTTTGAGAGGTTTACAAACAATTAAAACTCTTCTTTAGTGACATAGTGACAACACTATCATTACACACATACATAGGCTATAATTACGCACTAAAAATATATATCGGCTCCTTTGGTAATTCTGACACTCGATGCCTGCGTTGTTAAATTGACAATATCGAGTGTTTTAATAAATGCAGAATGATTTATCTACCAATAAACTAATGTAGTTTTTTTTTCTTTTTAATCTTTATAATTTTCCCAAATCCTATGCTTGTTAAGTGAAATACTAACGTTAGAAATATATACCACGGCAGCGATCCTCATAACTCTTACTTTGCACGTATCGATCAATCCATGATCCATGAGGTAATTGTAATCCGGTTGCAGCGCCTCCCAGAACTCATCTTTTTTGTCTTTGGAATGGGAAGAGCGTCTCATTTGGTCCTGTTGCTTTCGTCGCGGCAACGTAGCCGGAGCCGCTTCGGAAGAAGAGCAATCTTTCTCGGGACTGATGCCGTCGCGGAGCGAGGACATTGAGAAACTTGCCTTCATGAATGAACTCAGAAGGGATTCTGAAAGAAAACGGAACTTTTTCAGCTTAATGGAAATCTACGCTCTACAATCGGGGCATTTTAAAACGCGTTAGGGAAAGCTTCGTTTAAAACACACCCGATCACTTAGTGTTGGTTGCGCAGTTTAACCTAAATCAATCAAGGTATAACCTCCTCGCAGAACTTTAATAATAATTCTTACATTCTGACGTTTTAAAAACACTCAATCTACGGATCAACGTTGCACCAGCAGAAGTTAAGCAAAACCCAAGGTACACCTCTAGTTAGCTATTAGGTAGGGTTAATCTACGGTTTGTAATATACTGCATTTTTCCCAGAATTCCTAGCTGCAAAAGGCTATCTCAATGTTTACTATCTATTTTGTTAAAAATCCCAATAGTAAAATGGTGCAACAAAACCTATTAAACCTTAGGTTAACTGGTGGTAATAGGTAACCCCGGGTTAGCTAACCTTTCAATTGACCTACAACCCGTCCTTAACGGCTTTCATTTCATCGACATCATGCACCATGAATAAGTTCGCAGTCTGTTGACTGGCCCAATAAGACGGTAAAATTAGCCCTTAAATCTTGTAAGGCAATATTTTAAAAACGATTAAGGCTGAGCCAACACCAGTCCTTACATGACAACCTAACACGAAGCCACTGGTTAGCACTGGAAGCTACTTGAAGTGCGGCTTAAAAATTCCATTTTGTGCCAAATCGATTAAAGCTCCACAACAAATTAACAAATTACGTACTGGCGACAGTGACCGGACCAGTCATTGGACTGCCGCTGCCATCGGAAGGCTGACCAGTTGACAGAGAAGTCATCCTGATGCACTCGAGTGGATTCGCGCGTGGACAAACTCAGCCGATGGATCGTACGGCCCAGATCTGCGAAAGACAAAAAAATAATAAAACTTAATGAAACCACGTTGACCACGGCGAAATGCTAATTTAAGGTGCGTCGATATGCAGCTGCGCGTAGAATTTTCTGAGAACAATGGCGAACGAATAATTTTGATGCAGGAATGCAGTTCGCATTGTACGAAGATTGAATCGCATTTTTCAGCAGCAAATTAAGTGCGATGTGCCCAGAATGCACAATTTTTTTCACGACAACATACATGTACGTCGTCGGGGCAATATCAATTAGCAAATTTTCATTTTCCATTTCATTACCAGTCCTCTGGAGTTTTCAACGCTTTAACCTATTTGGGAATTCACTGAGAGGCGGCGTTTCTGTCACGAAGCTCCCCCTGAAATTCACTACACCAGAGGACTAATGACCGAAACTGTACTGGAAAAAGATTAAATATAATTAAGTAAACTCAAGAATTACATAGCCTAAAAGCATCCAGAAACACAATTGTGGGTGTCCAATCGTAAAATCAGAGCCTGCTTCAGATTGAACGAAACAAAAACAACGAACAGCTTCTTTTTAAAAGATTCCTTTAGGACATACTGTAAATACATGTTTTTAATCTTCAAAACGTTCAAAACGTGGCTCCAAAATGGTTCTCCTGGATCCGACCTCGTTTAATAAAACTGGGTTATTCTCGCACGACAAATTTCAATCGATACGTAGGTTCATAGTTTCGTGGAGCCGAGTTCACCAGCTGTCAGAAAAAGTATACACGTATAAAAAAAATACGTGATAGCAGAGGTTTAACTAAATCGATATTCCAGGGGCTTTCATCAAATGTTGGTCAAGGTCTAACCAGACTGGTCAATTGGGTGATGATGAGTGTCACTGGGGAACCTAGCAACAAATCGAAATTGTAGTGCATGAAATTTATTGAAAGCGACTTTTGGCAAAAAGATATCGAGTTTAATTTCCACGACACATTTTATGTCCATGGGCACATGATGATGAAATGATGGTACGAATGTTGATTTTTTTGGGAACGCACCGACCGATTGACTGCTTCCATGTTTCTACCCTCCGCTGCCCTCCAATTAAAGCTAAATTTGGACACAAAACAGCCTTGAACTGAAGAGGAAAGAAGGCCCGAGGGAGAAAAAGGGGGATCAAAGTGGACGAGGCTCGAGGGTATCGACACTTGAAATAGGGAAGTAAGCCTACTTTTCAAACTACTCTTGCCTCTGGGCAGTTTTTGCCCATTCAGATTTACGAGAAAATTAAAAATAACAACAATAACAAAAAAAAAAAAACACCACAAAAAAAAACATGATTATTCAGAGCTTCGTTGAGCATCATAATTACCCTTTCGTTAAGCACGTCAGGAAGTGAAATAACCGAGAAATTACATTAAACAGACTTCGAAGATTTGTTTGCTCACTTTTAAGAGGAAGATGTCGAAAGCTTGTGGCCAGGGGTAAAAACCGCACATCAACAACAATTAATAAATGCAATTGATCGAATGCATTGTTAATGTAATGGTGAAAGTTAAAAAGAATGATGCAAAATAAGCGCTGAACCTGATAAATTGATGGTGAACTTTAGGATGATAAAAATGATTACAGTACATGTAACTATTTCTGATAGAAATCTAGAAAGCAATCCTTGATATAAATAATTACATTTAAAACGTAACAACAACTCCAAAGAACGATTGTAAATCGAAAGTAAAGAGCGTGAAAGCTACTGCAGGGAATTTTCGTCGATTTTTTCTGCTTCTTCGTCCTGAAAAATTTATGAAGCGAAGCCTTCTCTCGATGATAAAAAATGGACAAGAATGCCACAAGATCCGCGCCTTGGCAAATCTCATTTTGTTTTCCTGGAATCCCAATGGTGACCTTTTTTATTCAAACTGCATGCGATGAGTCATTATCTCAAGCGGTTATTTACGAGTCCGTTTCAACAGCTCTTGAAAATCTGTGGAAATTAACCACGGACAGATGTGACTGACCTTTGATTCACAAGCCCGCCCAGCACCATACGGATCGTGTCATTCTTCGGTTTTTAGGGCTGGAAATGATCCTTATTAGTTATTTAGTACTGTGGGTGGCCAAAGGTCATCATTATCCATTGAAACCGACTGCGGCCCTGGGCGACGTTTCGGAGGCTACTTTCAGTGAGTCGGATGCGATTTGAGTTTCACCAGATTTGAGGTCCACAAAAAAATGATTTATGAAAACCGTTATAAAGGGAAGAACACGTCCTAGCGACGACAAACGTGCCGCTCGCTTGTCATCGCTATTTGTAACAGAAATTTCAAACGGAGACGCAATACGGAAATCGAGTTTGCGAAGGGAAGATATCAACTACATCGATTAACCTCTTTTTTTTTCTTGTCCATTTTGAATTTTGATTGGTTCGATTGCACAGAGCAAGATCGTGGCTCGTACGAATACCCACATGAGCGAAACGTTCTCAAGTACAGCTTAGCCGTGCTATCCCGAGAATTATTATCAGTAGTGGCAAAGTGAATGTTTATAAACGTCGCTGACCATCGTGATCTATCGAAACGCCGCTGAAAAAAAGGCGTATTTATTCATATCCGCCTCTTCGATTGCCCTACGCCCGCCACTCTCACCCAAGCAAAAAAGCTGCCAGGAAGGATGAAAATGCGACACTTACCTTCCCTAAATTCCGCGCACCACAGATCTGACCACCGAATTAATAAAACAAAGCGTTCGAAGCAAAATCATGCCCGCGTTTTATCAAAACGGAGTGAAAACATGAAGACGATATGAGCTACGACTCGATCTGATCAAGTAAATTATTCGACTTCATCGAATGCCGAATGTGACTAGGGCGCCACCTACGTGGTTTCTAAGCAACGGCGCTTTAAAGAAAGAAAATGGGGATAAAACGACAAGGGCCATCCATAAATCGCGTGCCTCTGAAGGCGGGGGGGATGAGGGGGCGATCATCTACTACGAAATCTTCACACGATCGCTTCCAGATTTATTTTCAGTCTAAATACATTAAAAAAAACAGCTTTCTTTTACGGTAAAAAATCGTTTTCAAACGATTCGTTTTATTTAAAAAATGTAAATATAGGAATAAACGAGCAAATGTAATCGATGAGGAAAACAAGTTTTCGACGAATTGTCAGCGCATTTTTTTTTACGTAAAATAGATTTAAAAAAAACAACAAGATATGCATTTGAAGACGTTCGATATGAATAAAATTCGGGATCGCTTCAAAGATTACGTTGTACACTGTATATACCCTATATACATTCGCAGGAAGATGATCCTGAAAACAGGATGAGACACGTTTGGACAGAAAGAGGTCGTTTTTTTTTTTTTTTTTTCATCCGTGGCTCACAAAACTGTTTCTCTTTCGACGATTTCGTCGTCCTTCCCGTGGTCCTCGCCTCGTTTCACCAGAGCGACGTCGTTTCCAATTCCGTCTCCGAGGGATCCAAAGTGTTGCACTTTGCAAGGGGCGACGCCTCCGTTCGACTTGCAATCCGTCGTCGCCTCCACCACAACGGACTCCAAACGGGGGGCTGCGGCGTCGTTGATGGACATTGAAGGTTTGGTCGTCGTCGCACCCTAAACAAAACCAAAGGAAATAATATATGCATCAGAGCTAGCTGTCCATCTCGGGTAATTTACCACACAAAAAAATCCACCTGGGAGGGGTTGTGCGCGGCCGTGAAAACCATACTACTGGACGCATTGTTTACAAAACTAACAACAACAACAACAAATGGAATGGAATGGTTGGCCTTTCATACCACCAACGGTTGGCAAAATTGGGTGTTGAAACTTTGGAAACTAGACGGGTATGAGCTGATCTTAAGACACGTTTTAAATTTATCCACGGGGGCTAACCCATGTTGGCTCCCCAGTTCTTCTTAAATTTAATAATTTGTTGGACTTGAAATCTTTAGGGTATGTGGGAGTTTGACTTTGTTATTTAAGTGGAATAAAAATGGTACTATTACTATTATTATTATCATCATCATCATAAAAACACCCGTGTAGGTTAACATGTTTAAGGTCATCGTGAAACCCGTGTTTGGACTATATTATAGGCACCTGCTCAAATTTGTACATATTTTTTGGCTCTTTTTTCCCAATTTTTATGCCTGAATATGCCCAGTTCTATAGGGGCATTAAGTAAGCATTTGTCTATACCTATGCACAATGATCTACTTTTTATAGTGTTTTAATAACGATATTTTAAATGTAACGTGAGAGGGTATTTTTTTAGTATTGCTCGCAACCTTTATATTCCTTTTTTATTTATTTGGAGTAAATTGTTATTATTATTATTGTATTGACTATAAACACCTAGATAACAGAAAACGCGAAGAAATTACTTATTTTTGCTTCAAATAAAGATTTTCCTTGTGTAAACTTGGTCATCCACGAGGGTTTCAGATTTGCTTTATACATGTAATTTCAGAATGATATTAAAGTTGTGATTAAAAGTTATGCAACCCGCAATGCAGGACTGTCATGCAAGAAAGCCCCAGTTCAGGCAATCGCTTAACTTTTTGTTCAAATTTATTCAAATTTTTATGAATGGGAAATTTTTAAAATATTTATAATAAAGGAGAGCAATTCTACACTGGGGTAAAAGTTCAGCAATTATAGTACCGTATTCAGAACCCTAAACTTTTAAATCAATTTTTTATAATTAGAAAATGGCCCGTTTATTTATTATTTATACCGTTCTCGCGGGGAAACGTCTATTTCTGGAGTTTGAATAATGTTTTGATTTGTTCGATTTTTTTTATAAATGAACGGGACATTTTCAAATTGTAAAAAATAAAGCAGACCCCTAACGAATGACCAATACTACAGGTCGAGTCGGATAAATTGGGAATGTGCCTCCGTAAGTGTTAATAGAGCAAGGCCTCCTAGACATTGAATAAGAGTGAAGGACGATAAATGTTTGTTTAATTTTCGGAAAAGACGAAGATCTGTTATCTCCGATGGGATACCTCGCGGTATCCAGACTTTTGAAAAGTCAAAGTTAACGCCCTTTATATTTCTTCCTTAATTACCTTAGCGATTCTTCTTAAGTAGGGTTCCCATATTCTACATCCCGAGCCATCGGTCATTTCTCCGTCCAAATAAACTCCTCTGGCGAGGATGTTGTTGCCGGCAAACAAAACGATGGAACCCAACATGCCGATCACGTTGGTCAGGGCGTTGGATAGCACGGGATCATCTAAAAAAAAAATGGTTTTTTTTAACAAAAATGAAAATCTACAATATTTTACCAACCGTCGAGACACGAAACCAAACTACCGTATATTTACTAAACCGATATCATAGATCGAGGTTTCAAACATTTCTTCTTGGTTCCCACTGTCGATAAACTGAACGTATAAACTCCGTTGGCGGCCGATGAATGGACTTTTTATTAGTACGTGATATACACCTCATTTGGGGGTTCGTTCAAACGACAAACGAAAGATTTACTAACATTCCTTTCTACACCTTATTATTATATATTATTATTACTATTACTACTATTCTTATTATCATCATTTTTTTTATTTTTTTATTTTTGCGTTTCGTTATAAGGTTCGTTTCAAATTGTTTGTATCGCGCATTAGTGTGAGGGGGCAGGAGGAGCACTTGAATGAATTTAAAAGAGTTAATAGAAATGGGGAGAGACGAGAGGAAAGGGGAACATTTTTCCGCCTTCACTTTCAACGACATTGAATGGGAAACAACGATAATGATGATGAGTTTCCGCTCGATCGTCCATGCACCATGTATGTGCGATGGAAGAGCTTGTCTGATAGTTGATCAAATGCATTTTTTGGGCAGAGGCCAACCCTGCCTTTTAACCCAGTGAATCAACGATCGGGATCGGCTGGACTCTGCACGTTTTTTTGCGAATCAACGCCACAGTACTCGGTGGACCCCAGTGGAGAACGTGCAGAGGTACAGCGAAGAATGGGCCAGGGAGAGAGGTTCGACAGTGGACATATTGGGAGGGAGGAGATCTAGAAACGTTTATAGCGGCTGAGGAAGAAAATAACAATCTAGTTTTTTTGTCTTACCGGGTAGAATGTAAACGTCAGCGATACCCCAAACGCCTCTCCACACGTTGATGGCGCCGACGCATGCGAACGAAATGAAAACGTCTTCCAGGAGAATCCTTCGCCAAAGAGTGGAGGAGCGCCTGGAGAGACCCACGGCCATGGGCTGCGCGCAAAAGGCCAACAGGACGACGCCGTAGCCGATGGCCAGAGAACTCCAAGAGGACGACGCCTTCGACTCCGGGAAGAGGAAGGTGTCCAACAGGGTCCAAAGTCCTCGCCACACGAACACCACGAGAGAGCCCACCACCACCACCGAAAAAACGATGTCCAGAAAACGAACGCTCGAACATTTAACGCCCTCCTGAAAAGGAATTCATTAACGCATACTACATCCTGTCAAAGCAGCAACATCAGCGCTTCATTTGCTCTAGCGCAGATTCCTTCTAGAATCAGCGCTAAGAGAACGTTTCGTTCTAGAATTATTATTTTAAAAAAAAGAACGTCTCGTTCTAGAATTATTTCAAAAAAGAGAACGTTTCGTTCTACCACACTTGCAAGTTGAAAAAGACGCTGGCCCACCTAAAGGTATTAAAAAAATAAAATTCATTTTCTTCAGCAAGTACATGTACATGTAGAATATTGAATTTAATATCGCGGAATAGTTCGTGTTGTGAAGTATTTAAAAGCACTTTAATACTGCACCTAATATGATCGAAACTCGGGTTATGTATTTCGTAGAAGAATAGCCCTAAAAATGCAATCTCATAAATTCGCCACGATTTGTACAGAAAAAATGTATCGTTCTTCGAACAAATCATTGAAAACGTTATTTTACTCTCAGAACATCGTATAATCCCACCAGGTTCACCACTTTTATATATAGTGACTAGGGTTGAGGAGGGGGGGGGATTAAAGACATGAACGTGTCCCAAACTATTTTGAGGTTTTTTCACCCGATAAATTGATGAGGAATTTTAGTCAAATTAGACGTAATTTCAAAAGACGAATAAATTGTACATAAAACGAGCTATTCCGATTTTGAATTGGACACCTACTCTCTGAACGAACAAAACAAAAAAATCAATTTTTTCAATACCTTTTGGTGGGGACCAGTTTCTTCGCTCTCAAGTGTACATACGTGTAGATATAGCTGTGAATTCGTAATTTCGACCATCGGATCGTGTGCGTTTCATCGATAAGGAGGATTAATCACGTACGAATTGATGAATTGAATCTTCCCAGACACGGAGGCCAACGATAAGCTCTATTTTCTTAATAAGCGGTAGTGAAAATGGTGACTAACGTCACTCATCTTCTGCGCTCTACAATTATTGATAAATAGCGCTGAGGTTTGGCTGCAAGTCGAAGAAGGGCGTCTGCCGTAACTGCTATACACGTTTATGTAGTAATTATGTACGTTATGCAATGCGATCGTGACTGTCGTTGAGGAAGTTGGATCAACTTTTATTTCCCAGCCAACCGAGAGATCCTCACATTTGGAATTGGTCGACTGACCCCATGCAAGAATCCAAGTTTCACATTTTCATTTCAAAGGATCTTTCGTGCCAAGAAGTCAAAATAAGGGCCGTTGGAGAGCGTCCGCAAATTATGTTAGGCCGATTTTTTCTAATTTTTTGAGCCCTTCATCCACCCCTCCCCTGCTCTTCGCTGCCCGCGACACTTACCTCTTTGGTCCTGAACCTCGTGGGCGAGTAAGTGTAAGCACCGTCCAGATGATCGGTGGCCATGCCGAGCGGAGGTGCGCAGACGTTCCTCAGCGCCCTGAGTGCGGCGAGCAGGGCGACCCCCACGAGGGTGCTTCCGGCGCCCGACTCCCATCCTCGTCCGAAGAAGTGGTCGACGAGGACCCACACGCCTCGCCACAGATTGACCAGTCCGAAGGCGAAGAGGACGGTGTAGGTGCGAGAGGCCACCACCCTCCACGCCTTCCACCGTCCGACGTCCGTGATGAACGAGCCCAGAGTCTCTTGCGTCCAATAGCACAGGCAGCAGATGAAGTAACCGGAAACGACCGAAATAAGGCCGCTGACGTCCGCTCGGCCGGCGAACACGAAATAATCCAAGAGTTGCCAAGTGCCTCTCCAGTGCAGCACGCAAAGAGGAGACAGGAGCGAGAGGTTGACCGTCCAGTCGGCGGCTGCCACGGCCACGACCACCAGCGTCGACCGACACCAACACCACCAGTCAACGCTCTTCTTGGCGGCGTCCATGGCCATCAGTTGGCTGCGGCGAGAGCTGGAGCAGCCATCTCGAGTGGCCGCCGAATCGACAATCGCGATCGTTCCCCCGGGCGGACGACCGTATTTCGTGCGGATGAGGGCGACCCCTCTGACCCGGCCCACCGAGCGCCCATTGGCGACACCAAATCGCGTTCAATTAATGAAAACGATCAAATATATATCTACCGCAATATTGCAATTGCCGAGCCAAAAAATATCCACGTCGTATACATACATACATATATATATATGCAGTCGGGAGAACGAAACAGCGAATTCGAATAAATGGAGGCATCATCGGATGACATCGGAGCTAGAAGGAGAGGCACAGACGCTTGGCATCTGGTCAATCGCGAAATAAAATTAAGATCCCCCATGATAAACGCGCAAACTAATCGTAGTCCTATACCTCCTCTAGGGTCCTTCTTTTGGAACGAGCGTTAAAACAGGCAAATAATGGATTGCCGATCGGCAGCTCTGATCTTCGAACATCACATTTGGGTATATCTGCATGGGTTCGCACTCAGTCTGGAAAGGATCGGTGGCCATGGCTGCTTATATAACGTAGTTAACTCTAGTAGCGTTGCTCATCATTAATAAAACGCCAAAACTCAAAATCGTGAAATACACTAACGAGCAAAGGAATGATCTAGAATGTTTTTTTTTAAAAAAAGAGAACGTTTCGTTCTAGAATGATTTTTTTAAAAAAAGAGAACGTTTCGTTCTACTGCAAGCAAGCAAAGAGAAGCTGGCCCACCTAAAGGTAATATATTAAAAAGAAACAATTAATTTCGTAAAGCAAGTACATATCCAATTCAGAATCGGAATAGCTCGATTCGCAAACAGTTTATTTAAAGCATGCACTTTCAAGTGCACTTCAATTCACCAAAATTCCTCTTGAATTTCGTATTAGAATAGGCCTGTCCCGAACGAGCAATGCCATAAATTCGTGCCGGTTGTACAGAAAATGCGTGGTGGATAGGCCTAGTGCTTCGAAACATTATCATCGCCACTCTTTTAAGCTCAAAACACATCGTATTCACCGGAGAAACTCTATTATAGTGACAGGAGTAAAAGCATGCAGATGTCAAAACAATACAAAATTTAAAAAATGCAATTGGTTTACTGTTGTTTTAAAAGACTTTTCACCTGAGAAATCTATTCTCCATTTTCAATTGGATATCTCTTTCAGTCTTTCCCCAAAAAAAACTTTCTGTGTATATCTTTAGTCTTTAGTAATTATCGAGTTAACGATCAGCCTATTGATATAGCAAATTGACGGCATTTTCAATACCCAAACTGAACTTCGTACGCAGTACCCACGTACTAATGTAACTCAAATTGTGAAAAATAAAACTAATCATACGACGTAAAATTTTTTATTTAAAGAAAATGTGGCCTGATTTACGTCGAATTTAAAAAAAAACACGATTAAGAGCCAACGTTTGCCAAGCGAGTTTCTCTCTTAATTAATCGTAAATAAAATCTAGTTATCTCAAACTTGGACTCGTGAAGCTCGATGATGGACATCAATTACATTTAGATGCTCAAGGCCAATCGAGAGGAGCGTTTGGACTTTCTGGGAAATTTCCTCATTGATTAGTGAATGTCGAATAAGCAATGTCGACGAACTAACGATTTTGAAAACTCGTACGACACGCAGAAATAAATCAGGAAATGGTCGAATGCTTTGGCGAAATTAATGAAGGTGGCCATCAATTGCTTTTAATCCATCCAAAAACTGCCAGCGAAACCAAAAAAAAAACTTCTATGAGATTGAGATTTCTGGCTTTCGATTGGATTGATAACACGAGTACATTGAATAATTATCGTTAAAACAGGCAAATGAATGAAGTCCAATTAAGACATCATCGGTGCAAACGTGTAAACCACATTATATATTTATTAATTGATGATTATGATCCCCGTTTAAAACACGCTGGTTCCCAAATATAAAAAAAAAAAAAAATTATGTCCGATAATTTATTCTGAGTGCTTTTAAGTTACTTCAGTAGTCCATCGGCGCCCCCAAGACCTACTTTTGGGGCGGGGCACCAACTACATTTTTCTTTATCTCTTTTTTTTGTGTGGAAAAATTTAGTTACAAATACAAGATTTTAACCTGCAATTAATTTTTAAAAAAATTCTCGGAAATTTCCCAATTAAAAGGGGCGCCGTTGGCAAAAATCTTGCAAATGTGGGTTTTAAATCCGGGATTTTAGCCGCAACATTTTATAAATATTCGTCATCATTAGGAGAAACGTCGTGGGCGAAAAAAAATTGAAAAACTGGTTTAGAAATAAAAGTAAAGTAAAGCCATTTAAGCAAAAAAACATTTAATTGATCTAGTAATGAAATCATGGACTGCTTTTAGCCGTTGATGAGGTCCGCCTGGGGCAGGGAGTTTCAAGAAAAAAGATGTCCGGATAGTCAGTTGCAATTTCAGAATTTAATACGGAAAATAAAACTACTCGAAAACTGGGTAAAAGAGATTTAAAACTCAAAGAACGCATTCCGGTCATGCATTTGCTACTAAATTGTCATTGTTGCAATTCATGGCTGAATCGTAAATGAGATTTCGTTACTTTCTAGGAAATACTCTTTTTTCTAAGATGGTCTAAGAATCATGAACATTCCAGGAGTTCCTTTGTTTTGTGGATAGCTATTAAATGAAGATAGCACCAATAACTTAATTCATACAAAAACCGCAGTTGAAAACAAATTTGTTTCGCACGATCGACCTCCCGTTTTGGTTAATTATTAATTAGCCTAATTATTGCTGAAATTGGCGAATAATTGACGTCCAATTAAGACGTTAATTGAGGCAAACGCATAAACTGTTATTTGATCGGAGTGCCATAAAAATGTGTAGAAGAGCAATTTGCACGCAAACGTTCAATTATGGAAAATGCCCCTTTTTCAACGAAGGAAGTTGGCTTTATTTTATTATATTTTGACGCGAGGATTGATTTCAATAATGCCAATGGATAAAGTGAATATCAATGCGTGAATTAAATTTTCATACGAACGCCCTGAATATTTCGGAGCATTTAGATGCATAATTTTCACTTTTCTATATATATATATATATATATATATATATATTTTTTTTTTGAAAATTTTATATGACAGGATATTTGTAAGTGTTGATGTCAACCCAAATAATCTTTTTTCTTGAATGAAATTATTATTATTATTATTATTATAAGCACAACCCGTTCGATATGCATGTTTTTTTTTGGGGGGGGGGGGAGAGAATTTCTTTTTAGAAAAAAAAAAAACCCGGGTGATCAGAAGCGGTAATAAGCTAATGTATGTTAGCGTTATTAAAGGCATCCGCGTATGCCTTTAAAATTAATGAACATAATAATCACGAGTTCCTGTCGTTAATGCATAAAAAGCTCAATCATAAAATGCATAGAAAATGATTTTGAGTGAGTTGGAAAATTGTCATTTCTCAGAGTGAATCTCCCTCGATGATCAGCGCAACAATGATGTAAAAAAAGACGGCCAAATTGAACATTTCTAAAGACAGGATACGAGTTTCTGGAAATACGATCCCTGTACCGAAGACATGCCTTGACCCTCGGTCAATCGACTACTTGACATGACCGATTAATCGCACCACTAGATTGAAATAAATTTTAAGTCTTTGCATTTTCTTAAGGGAATACAAATGCTACTCGAGTTTCTTATAATAAAAGGATGTTGGATTAAGGACGGATGTGACTTCCCCACCCCCCTAACCCGCCGGATTAAAGTCCTGCAATTCGTGAGTATATGCCGCGGCCTATATACGAAGCATAAAGTTTGGTGATCTCAAACAGAAATAAAAAATAATAAATTGTGGAAAACAAATCATGGTATCATCGTCATAGTGGGTCCAATATCTAAAGTAAACAAATTATTCACACTTATACCCACCATAAAGATTTAGAAAAAATTCAATTATTCAAATTTAAGGGTTGGTGCTAAACCATCAAAGAGAATAACTATTTATTTTTTCTAGCCAAAAGCATGCCCACCATGCAAACATACTTGTACAGTATTACTCGCACATTTTTTGCTTCAAATACTTATTATAATTGCTCGATTTATTTGTAACAATGTAGAATTGGTCGTCTACTAGGGTTCCAACTTTGGCTTTATAATTTCAAAATGCCTCGTTTATTTATTAAAAACTAAAGAAATAAAAAGAAATTTGGACAAAAAAAATGCTACTTGACCTCCTAAACGGGGGCCTCCCTGCATGGCAACCTCCTTCGAATATTTTGAAAGGATTTTTCAAATGTCTTATTTTTTTTTAATAAATAAACGTATGCATTTTAAAATTATAAACCAAAGCTGAAATGTGCCAGTAATATTTTTGCATGGTGCAAGGCATGCTTTCGGCTCATCCTTAATAACAATCTTGTGATTTCTGGGCAATTGCATTTTTTATCAGTAAAGTACAGTAGGCAGAATTATTAATATTTATAAATAATTACATTGGTAATCGAGCAATTATAATAATGATTTGAAGCAAAAAATGTGTCACTAATTTATTATATGTTTATAAATATTGATAATTCTGCCTACTGTACTTTACTGATAAAAAATGCAATTGACCAGAAATCACTAGGGCTGCGAAACACCGAATAGATTGTTATTAAGGATGAGCCGAAAGCATGCCTTGAACCATGCAAAAATATTACTGGCACATTTCAG
>JAQIXS010003649.1:0-17429 GCA_034700785.1 Rossiulus vilnensis | reverse complement strand
CATAGATTTTGAAACTTATACGGGTTTTATACAATAGTATTATACAGCTTTATTACTATACTAGTTTTTTTTTTTTTACAATGATTTAACATATTTTAAAATATATTGCATGCAATATAATTTCAGATATATTACGTAATTCCTAATTCATGATATTTCTGCTATATAAACCGGTATATTTTTAGATATGTAGGATAATGTGACAACATATTTAAAAATATACCCATTACTATACTATGAATATCATGAATATCATATCTGAAATTACATTTCATAGTATATTTTATGGCATATGCCATACATTTTAATACTTTAAATACATTTAAAACATACATTTTAAAACTACTATATAGGTTTTATACAATAGTGTTATATCGTTTTACTACCAGTTCGTAGTTTTTATAATAGTTTAACATATACTTTAAAATACTTTGCATTCAATATAATTTCAGATATTTTACATAATATACGAAAAAAAATCCCAATTCACGATAATTCTGGTATATTTCTAGTATACTAATGGGTATGTTTTTTGGATTTTTTTGTCTTATTATCTTACATATTTAAAAATATATCATGTGGGTATAATCTCTTAAAAATTGTATACGGCTGTCTTGGACTTCAAGGACTTGAGAGGTTCTAGGTAAATGGACGACCATATCATGAAATGTAATTTCGAGTTTAATATAGAAAGAATTGATTGAAAACTTGATAAAATTGATTAAAAACTGAAACAACTGATATCCTGGTTATGTATTTGTAAATAAATTGCCATTCGGCAAACGGCAATCCAAAATATAGGCTGAATGGTTGAAGTCAGATTTCGTTACTTACTAGGAAATATCTGAATTTATATTTATAAAAACTAAATATAAAAAATAGTACCCACAGTTCGGTTGTTTAAAGCACAACAAGAAAAGTCATAACGTTTAAAATTTTCCATCTTGCCCTAGTACTTAAAAGGCAGGCTGGGGTCAGTGGGGTCATTAGACTTGAAGATGAGCAGGCTATTTCTAAATTAGGTGCTACGACCAATGGTAACTTGACAAATAGTTTGATGGGTATAACTTTCTATTTATAGTCTCCCAGATTAGCCACTGGCAACTTGACCTTTTGAATTGGTCGTCAGTACTGACCACCTTGCTATTTAGACCACAAGAACATAGTGACTAATTTTTAAGGGCCCTTGAAAAAGCCTAGCCTATACATTGTACTGCTAATGTGAATTTGTATGTCGATATACTGACCTCCTGATTTCATTGACCGATTTTATCCGGTCCTTTGGGTGGTCAAGATAGGAAGGTTTCACTGTAGTTAAAACCTCTTGGGTTGGCTCTGAAGGATAACCTATTCCTACAATGACGGAGGCATGCCCTGGTACAAAGGTCAGTATAATCACTACAGTAGATATCTGTACAAATATACTGATCATATACTGATATTAGTAGAAAAGTGAAATCACTACAGTAACCATACTGATATTACACGTAGTAGACCCAAAAACCACCACAATACTGATATTACTAAGCATACTGATATCAGCAGTCCCCCCAAAAAAAACAATATACATGTATACAGTATGTAGGCTATATAGTGAAATCAGTTTAGAATTATACTGGTATCAGTATACAATCACATACTGATCTTTTCTCAAGGGTACTTAATCAATTTATATATACTTATTAACCCTCAATCTATTGTTTTCATCAATATTGCTAGATCATAAGAGTCAGTACTGGCTTAGTATGAAGGGATCCAGGCCACACTAAAAATGTTCCAAAATCTGAACGGACCCCTTAATAACTTGTAAAATAATGTATAAAAAATGTAGGTGTTATTTTGTCATTTGTAATTGCCATATACAGTAGTACTATCTTATTTGAATTTTTATAAAATTTCCTGCCAGTAACAACAACTTGAACACACCATTCCGTGAGGGTTAAATGTCTGACAGAAAGCCGTAAATGGAGGACATAAATCCTTTCCTGCTTTTTGTAATCGTCTCATTAATTATTAATTTATCGCCGACTAAAACGCAATTATTTTATGACGCAAAATAACATTCCATAAAACTGGTTTGGCGGCACTCAGAAAAACAACAACTGTTTGCTCTAACAATAAAGATAAAGAAGTTTCCTATTGCTTAATTCCCCATTCACAAAACTCCAAAACCATGTCAGGAATAAAATCTAAACAATTAAATTGCAAAAATACATGTCAGTAAGTGTATTTTTTTCGATATTGTAATGTAAAATGTAGTAAGACTACATGTAATGTCCGAATTCATTAACTGCATTATTGAGTATTTTAATGCGAAATATATTTAGTATTAAAAATACTGAACAAAATAACAATTTTGAAACAACGTCTTGATTCATTTATTAAATATTTACGTTGAACACGAATCAAGAAGTTTTACACAAACATTGAAATTTTAATTTCAAGGGCTTATATAATTATAATCGAAATTATTAGACAATTTTATCGAAACATGTTAATTGAGATGGACAGGTTTTCAACTTAACGAGAAACGTGAATTATTTTGAAATACATTCGACCGAAAAATATCCAGACAATTACAATATTTTCAAAACATTTACAGCAAGATATCTTAAAATGACGTTTTATTTATTTAAGGAAATGATAATGGCATACATATTTAATGAATTCGGACATCGTGTCACATTTACATTAATATATTAAAAATCAACTTGAGGCTAGCATTTTATCTGTTGAAAACCTCCCTGACAATTTCAGGTTTTCCAGGTCATTGGTAACCCTGTGATGCTATGCATATTAAACAGCATTGATCTTACATGGCAGTGATGATAGAAATGGTTACTACGTTTTGGGAAACCAGGAACTTCTGTGCTCCTCTTCAGGGGTTCTTCAGGGGCGTAACAAAAAAAAAACAAGGAAATCCGTGTCAATCTGCTTGCTTTGATTTCTCCATAAAATATTAATGTTAGAAATTTACGAGCAAAGCGAGCCACGGAAGCTTAGGGGCAACATATGAAAAGTGATATGGCTCGTTTTGTTAGGCTGCAATTGCGACGGGACCCATGTAATTTAATCCAGGTTGGACCCAAATACGTGATCTGGGACTCGTGTTCGTGCTACATATTTATGATTATTAAATAATAACGCTGTGTCGTGTAATGCGTTCATAAAGCGCACGAAAATAGGCCAGGTTTGTTTCGATATAAAACGCTTATGTAACATTTCAGGAAATACAGGTACAGAATGGTTTTATACAAAAAAAAAGATAAAAAAAAGATAAATGCTGCACAGAGGAAGGGTGTGACTAACAGAAATTAAAAATGCAAATCCAGACAGGACTGTATCAGATTCACGTTTCGGAGGTAGCCTAATACTAGGTAATTAAAGGTTTATCTGAATAAATATTCAGGCTTTAAATTTGGTGAAAATCAATTAAGGTCAGAACAGTATGCATGGTTTCCCCCCAGATATAAAATGAGATTTCTCTGACTTTCCCCTGGATTTTTGCAGCTTTTTTTACAGAAATTCCCTAATCACACCGAATACTGAAAATGCAAAACAAAAATTTATATGACACATGCAAATGCAAGGAGTGTTATACCATTTATACCATCTTAAAAATACAGCACTGACTGATTGTGACATGTTTCAACTTTGCTGTTAATAATTAGGCCTAGTATGGTATTTATTGTAAATATTTCTAAAAATCTTCCATTATTTATGTGAAATTTTCCATGTCTTTAAAATATGGAAATTAGTTTGAAATGAAAAGATAACTGCTAAAAATTGGTGCATTAGAGGCGAATTCCTTGAGTTGAATTTTGATGCATTAAATGCCCAGCGAATCAAAGACAAATAATCCCATGACTATTCCATGACCTGAATTGTTTTAAGACCGTGCCATTAGACATTAAAAGCAAATGTAAATTTAATACATTAAATTTCCATGACTATCAAAATAAATCCCTATTCCCCCGACTATTCTATGCAATTCCAAACTCCTCTGACAATTCCAGGTATTTCAGGACTTCGTAAAATAGCTTTAGTATTGTCCTTAATGTCTAACGATTAAACAAAATCATAAAAAACAAGCGTTTCCTATATCCTAACGGTAATTTAAAATTTCTACCGAAGCCGTAACTTGATATGCAGGATATAAAAACTGAAATCAAAAACTTTTTTTGTACAATAAAAAATTTTTCAAAGGATAAATGCAGACAATAAATGTAACTTTACTTGAATCTGACAAATACAGGGTGACTATATAGTCCAAACCATTAAAGCGTGAAATAAGTGGTACGGAAATTGATGGCATCAGCTGCACATCACGTGACTCACACGTTTTCAGTTTGATGAAATAATGATATCGACTATCGTAATTACAAACAATGAAAGCTGTTAACACACACACGATTATTATCGTGACCTCCATGCATACACAAAGTGCTTTTGTTGTTTACATAAACAAACAGAAAGCGTCTTGTTCCACAATGAATTTAGTCAACGTAATAAATGTCAAGGAAACAGAAAAGGTCGGTGAGATAAGTTTAATCAATTAATGGCGATAACCAAAAACTTAACTAACACGTTCTCATTTTTAAAACAAACACGATATACATGTATGCAAATAGGTAGAATTATTTACAGAAACACTGGTTTTATAGAGTGTTCATCATCAAAGGTATCACAATTTCTCAAGTTTTCATTAACTTAATTTAAAGGGAATTTATGTACTATAGTCGGACTAAGAAAAGAACACACTGAGCGAAAACCAATCAGAGCTATTCAGCTTATAGATTATGCGTTCCAGCTGAAAAACGCCACGCCATATCCACCAGATGCAAAATGATGAGTCAGGGGACAGGAAAGATTAATCGCACAAAAAGCTCTTGCATTCTATTGGTCCATTTTAAATCTCAGCCTATTCTTTCGTTAATCCAACTATAAATTATAACTATGTTAAATAAGTTTATATAGCCTATATTATTTGGCAGAAAATAGCTTTATTAATGTTAGATTATACATATACGTAGCATAACATTTATTATGTTAAATAATTTGTATAAATTTAAGCTGGGTCATCATGTAGCTGGTGTCTTCATTATAATATACTGTATATAACATAATATAACTAATATATATATATACATATATATAATAAAACTGGTCCACTGTCTTTTTTCTTCATCAAATGAAGGACGATTAATTTCAAAAACAGAAACGAGAACTTAGTAAACGTAAGACGTTTTTCCAAAACAATTTTCCAAAAAAACGTATTATGTGCTACACATTAGCATTACGTTGTTGTGGTGACGGTCAAAGTTTCACTGCATTGGGTCTAGGAATATATCGGTTGCTTTCTCAGAAGAAGAAGATGAATAAAACTAAATAATCATAATGAAAATGAAAAAAACAACTAAGCTGACCAGTAGACACCCTGTAATGATATCGGATTAAAATCTAACCCTATTTTTGGCGTGCTATGGATTTCTGTGACGTCAAGTTATCCTCTAAAACCACTCTAAAAACCACCTACACGGGACATCAGAAATAACGCTCAAAATAAATTAGGCTAAATTCCTTTTGTTTTCTGCGTTCTTTTATTTCGGCTTTATTGACTTTTCGTTCAATACGATTTTCAGGAACAACAACAAAGTCATCCATTTCGCATAAAACAAATAGCAACGATCAAAATTGCGTTTCCACTGGGGGTCAAGAAGAGTGACTGATGACGTCATGTCATAGTTATCGAGGTAGTGTATGAATGCATGTGACAAATAATTGTTGTTAGGATAGTCCCCTATGGTTTCAAACCGGAAGTTACCCATAGATTTCATGCATTAACATACAATGCATAAAATATTGATAAACGTGGATATAAAGTATCATTCTTTTGTGACCCTACATGGAAGTGCTTTTTAAAAATATTGTGCTAAGAACTTAAGATTTCAGGCAGTTGGACATACTAGAGCAGGGGTGGGCCACCTGTTTCACTCGAACATTTTAAATTCAAACTATAATTATTTTTTTAAAAAACCAAATGATAAATTAAACACGTGAATAAGTGTACATGGAATTTTGGGAAAAAAATGTAAGTCAGCTAAATGCAAATTGCCCTCCCAAATGAATTTAGTAATTCTTGAACATTAAAAATGCACGAAAATTTAATGCTAAATTTGACAAATTTTAACAGTTGAGATTTCTTGAAGACGTCGTATCGTATGCTTCTATAAACTTGATATATTTTTTTTACTAGAAAGGTCTGAATCAAGGAGTCCGTCTGTTACCCTACCTTAACACTAGCCTGCTTTTGGTTGAAATCTTTTTCCCCTAAATTATCCCATTTTTGAAAGAAAATACTCTATAAAGGAATGCAAACGAAAGTTAAGACTTCTACTTAAGTAAAGGGCCGTATATGGAAGCTTAGTATTAAGCAAATATCTGGCATAGAACCATCTTTCATTTTTACTTTTACTTACTGATCTGCATATTATTTAACCTGTCACAAGGTACGACAGCTTTCGACATATAAAAAATATAAAACTTAATTGAAATATTGATTTTGCGGCTCTGCTGGTCCGAAGTTTGGAAATCCGTGTTTGAAAATCGTCATTTAACTTTTTTATTTTTAACAATGCTAAACTAGTAGCCTATCTAAACTTCCCCATTATAGTATTTTTTTGATACATACTTAAAAACCAGTATTGGTATATGCATGAAAATAATTCAAAACAGAACAGTTTTCTCATCACAACTATGGTAAAAAGATTCGTTTAAGATTTTTTTGCAGATTTTGGCCAGTTTAATCATGGTCAAACTTAACATTTAATTTTCTCTTTTATTTTGTTTATACCGTAAAAAAGTAATAAACTTTAGTGATAATGCAAAAGTGGGACATTTAAAACATTTGTCACCATGAACGAAATTTATCAAAACAGTCCCCGTGTGACGTCATATCTTATATGAAACAAGACGGGTTTATTGTTACAGAAAAAAACCACGTTTTTTCCTTACTGGTTTATGAAATTATCCCAAATAAACGATTTGGATTCTAATGTGAATTCCATACATGTTTTTATGAGCACAAGGACGAGGAATAGGTGGCGCTGACAACATTACAAAAACCACACATAATATAACTTAATCAACGAAAATTGGTTCAATCAAATACAGCGAGAAACGTACAGTAAATAAAAAAAAAAAAAAAAAAAACAGGAAAATAAAAAGCCTTCGCAGAATCAAGAAAATTAAGTCCTTTTCAAAACTGTTTGTCAGCACAATTTGCCATCGATTCAGGACTTGGAAGCAACGCCATCAATCAACAAGCTATTTTTGGTTGCCAATATCTAACGCATTTTCGCAAAAAAAAAAACTAAAAAATTCGCAGTGCAATAACGATTTCACCAACAGTTTAATATAAATATCAGACATCACGAAGATAAATATACAGGCATATTTCGAGATGTTGCAGATAATTTTAGCATTCTTTATAGAGTTCTTGACATTTAATCAATTTGAAATTTGAGAATTTTATCAATCTAGAAGTACAGAAAGAAGGAATGGTTCTTTTTGAATATCCATGACACAGAATTAAGGTAAGACGAGATCCTACATTAATAAAAAAGTTAATCTTAACAATGCATGTGAATTAAATTTCAACGTTGGATAAAAAAACGTTTAAAAAAATTACTTCATATGAAGTGCAACGAAATCGGGTAAAATAGTTCAAGTATCTTAAACACACCTACAGGCATTTTATGCAATTTCTCAAAAGCCCTAGTACAGGCTAAAAATAAGAACTTTTACATAAAAAAATTCAGTTAAAACAATAGTTTCAATTGGGTTAGCAATCAATTAGGTTACATACGTATAAAATTATAGGCTACGATATACATTATATATTTTTAACGTCAATTTTTCTTCTTTTTAGATTAAAAATACACCGCTGGTTTTTTTTTTTGATAAATTGTACTAATAATTAGGAAAATAAACTTGCATGTTGCATGTATAATGGCACGTTCAATTGTTTTTTTACGAGAGGAAATGAGAAAGAATTTCCTTTAAAATATAAGGCAGGATATTTCGCATCCCTTGAATTGCAATAACAGGCTTTTTTATATCTTAAACCTGAAGAAGGAGAACAATTTCATTTTTTTTCAAACACAAATAGGTCTTTTTTAGCACGTTTTTTCTCCACTTGGTTAGTACCAAAAAAAAAACAACGAAATAAATTTATCACACCATTCTATGGAAATTACAGTTACTGTAAAAAACATCAACAACAAAAATGAAGACAATGCAAATTGTAAATTTTGGGCCTATATTTTGCATAACTTGCAGACTAGTTGTGTTCAGTATGAATTCACAGGTAATTGCGAAATGTTAATTACTTTAAATTCATTAGATAAAACGGAACATACTGCCAAGAATTGACACCTTGGGAATATGTTATCAAGTCCATGGTTGAGTTGCATCATGTGTTTTATTACGCGCATTAACAATGGCAATCATAAATTGCATAAACATGACACGAGTGCTTTCGACTTAATTAACTACTCAGTACCTATATGATTTATTCGGTCAGGTAAAAAAAAATCAATGACTTTTAAAGGTCTTACGATCTCTAGAATATGACGGTTAAACGCGTTTTAAACAATTTTTCAATTAATGAGAAAAAAAAATATTCCCAATATAATAGCTATTAGCATAACAAGATCAAAATTATATTAAAGTCCTTGAAATGCATTGAGAATTAAACGTGTACAAAACGATTTTTCCAGGCATTAAAATAAATTACCTTTATCACAGATTGGATCGGAATTCTTATTTCTGAAAAGTCTCGTTTTCCCAATCTTTACATTCTTCAAATATCTCATAGTTTTGTGTAAATAACAAAGAGATTGGCAGTAAATAATTAAAATTCTGAAAAAAATTCCGGAAGCGTGATGTAATCATTTAGGCCAAAATCCGTAAAGACCACAGCGTAGAAATTTCACTTGCAAATATATTTTGTATATTTCGAAATATTGCGTTAAAAATATTCAGGGATGTATTCAACTTACGTGAAATCTGCATTTGATAACAATAACGTTAACGAAAAGCAGCTGAGGACATATTTCAAGTGCAGTTTAAAAAAAGCAACGATGTGACAAACATCGTTCTAATACTATTCCAAATTAAATATTTCCAAATGATAACAAACATCCATGGCGACACTGATAAAAATAAGAAAACCAACCTCACTTATTACAAGGATTTAAGAAAGAGTTCAAAGCTGATCAGCAGGGTAAAAGCAAATAAATTAACATTTATTTGATTAGCTTGATTAATGTTTTCCTTCCAACTAATGAACGGATAATTGTCTTTGGTTTACGAAAAGTCGATATACAGGGTGACCGAAAAGGTTCACCACGAGGTTCCCCTGCCATACAGCGACTTTTCGGACGACCTAACAGTATAAAATTAGGATTCAGTTTATCAAATACTTTGCTTTTAACAAACTTTCAACGCTATTTTGTCCAGGGAAGAATTGTAATTACCAATTATTTAAACACTCAATATTTATGCACAACGTATCAAACACATCAAGAACTTTCCGGACATTGTAGTTTGATAGCAAATATCGTTTTTGCAAAATGTAGTAATTTCAAACGATTTATTTTCGATGTAGACCAAGGACACCTGTACAACACAACGATCCAAATGGATATAAAAATATGACGTCATTTTCATCGAGAATGAATGCTTAAAACGAAATAAATGCAGTCTTTTTTGGGACAGGATGACAATTTAACAAAATTATTACGTCAAGAAAGCCACCAATTTTCACCGAAATTAAATTTATAACTTCCCTGACTATATCAATAATGTTTATAGAATATAGGCCTAGTAAGAAACCAAAATTATTAATTACTGATAGGCCTAGTTATATTTATTTCGAAACTTGAAAGAGTGCTACGGAAAGTAAGGGGAATTCCCTATTATCGCATAAGTGTGATCAGATACGCCCTCTTTTGAGCAGCATCATAATCATTTGAGATCATGGCAATTTATTTAATAAAAATATGTCTTGAATTTTGCATGAGAAATTTCAAGTTTCCCTGAATTTTCCCTGCTATTCCTACTTCCCTGGCAATTCCAAGTTTTCCAGATTTTCCATGTCAGTGGAAACCCTGGAAGTTTACTATTTTGATCGGATGGTTGTTGGAAGCAGAGAGGATATCCAAGATTGTTTTTATTTCGGAAGGGGTGCTTGAGCCCCTTAGAAACCCCTGGGGCCTGAATCCATCACTGGTTGGGTTCACGCAGGTCAACCTTACAAAATGAGAATTCCGACATACAGCGTGTCCGGTCTCATTTCTTGCATATCATGAGACGTTGGAATTCTCCAAATGACAGCCCTAAGCTAACAAATTCAGTTTGGCCATGGTGACGATGACCATCAAGTTGAACAATAACAATAATAAAAAGAACAACATGGGTTGCTGGATTACACCCTTTTCCACCTGGCATATCCTTGCCATTTTCGATCTTATTTTCACATCTACTTGATTGCGTAATTTCCGGTCACCCTCACACAATACGTTCCTTTTCGATGCGGAACAAAACCTCCCAAAGATGAACACTTCGTTACTCACGTGTGCCGTATACATGTTCCTGGAGCAGAGCGTTTCCCCAGAGGGTCCAGATCGCATGCTGGCCCAGGGCCAAACCCCCACAACTGCCAAAAAAAGTTACGCAATCCTACGAAGCGCCGGAAAAATCCTTGGTAACTTCGTTTCAATTCATGGTTCCTAAATTGAAGGGGAGGACAGAACCCGGACCACAATCCTTGATGAGAGCAAAGCTGATAATGCTTGCTGGAGGATTCCAATCTTCCAGAGTTGCTCTTTTCCGCTGGATCGAGCAGCCTTTCGCCCACACGAAATCCGCTCAATATTCCGCACTGCGCATGCGCACATGCGTCGAGAGAGGTCCGGTTTGAACCACGTGTTGGCACCACTGGTTCTCCTCAAAATGCGACCATTCCGACACCCCTCGACAATGGACAAGTGTTGAGGAGGGCGGGAGGAGAAACAATGACAACAATTTCCCGTTAAACAAAGGAAATTATTGGCGTTGGTAGCAACGACTTTTCCGACACCTATTGTCGACCTTGACAGGTAAATTTCCGTTCTACCAATCGGAAAACAGCGGCGAAATTTACGGATGATTCACACCACGTAACACTGGTCAACTTATCAAAGTTGGATTTTTTTTTCCTCGCAAATTTTACACATTTTAGGGCCGGTTGCACCAACAAATATTAAGCAAAATCTAAGGCAAATCTCTGGTTAACCTAGGAAAAGCATTGCACCACAGCAGGTTAGCAGTCAACCATGGGTTAAGGTTAACCCAGCTAATAGGCAGGGTTAAATTAAGGTTTGCAATATAATGCAATTTTCCCAGAGTTCTTAGAACCTACATGGACATGTTAACTATATCTTGGGTTAAAAAAAACATATAGTGAAATGGATCGACAAAAAACAATTAATTCTAAGGTTAACATGTGGTTAATAAGTAACCCCATGCTAGCTAACCTTTCATTTAACCTGCAATGGAGCAATTGATTTATTAATTAATTGAACCGTATAGCAAGTATCTGAATAAATCTGGGAATATTTTTTTAACATGGTAAGCGTCCATTTTGAGCCAGCCTTAAACAATGAATAAAATCTAACAAACATATTTAATAAACTAAAAATGTGTGGAATATTTTGAGTTTTATTTTAATTGTTCCCCCCTTATTAAAAAGCTTCAACAAAATGGAAGAAAACGTCACGAAAAATAGTCTTATAAAAATAAACCGTACAGGGTGTTCAAAAATTATCCATCTCAGCGTAATATACTGTACATGTATATCCAGTTGAGGATTATAATAAATACGTGCTATCAAGTGGAATCTAATTTGGGAAACCTTCACGAAAATACGTTTATCAATTAATTAGAAGAAAAAAATCCCTCGCTTTATCACGAGAGATATTTCGTCCCTATCAAAATGGGGTCTCATTACTGTCTGTTCTCAGCCAGCTATGACATTATCATTACGTCACAATAAACGAAGAAGATGATTAATTATGGATACTAATGAACGCCATTATCGATGGCTGTTATGTCCTTCCAAGATTTCAAAAGACAAACCTCCTAAAAATAGGCTTTTTAACGAAGTTGCAATTCAGCAATTGGACACCCCTTTTTTACACCCCCACGAAAACCACTAACCACCAGCATTGGAAGCGAGTAACATAAGCGTCCAATCAACGCTAATATCGTGCCAAGCTTATAATTACTAAATATAAACCCTGAAGGGATGAGTAACACAAAGACTGACATAAAAAATGCCTCTGCGTATTTATAGACTGCAAAACGTCAAACGTCGTAAAAGTCAGCCATTTTGGTATCGCTAGTAACCCCCACCCCCCCCTTTAGGTTTTAGTTTAGATTTTATATTTAAATACAGGTGTTTTTTCTCATCTACTCATTTAGTTTCTTCTTCCACCAACTAATTTACGATTTGCATCAACTAAAGTATTCATTTTTTTAAAAATAAATTTTGATACAAATTTGAAATTCTTTCCAATTAAATTTTTATTTGTTCCTATTAATTTTTTCCCCCTATTACATTTTTATTTTTTCCAACCGATAATTAATTTCCTCGATAAACAATTTATATTCGTCTATGACAAATATTTCCGTTTGATAAAGTCGAGGAAAATTTCCCAAAAACCTGTAAAACTCAGGGGAAAGTCAGGAAACTGTGAACCCTGTACATGAACTATTTTCCTTATTGCACAAATCCGGTCTCCTAGTTAATTTAATTTACTGAGTTTATTTGAGGAAAAAAAGGCTTCCGTTTGACAGGAAATAAATTCCAGGGAGTAGTATTTTTGGTATTATCATCAAGTTTTCATACTAAATAACGTTAAATATTAAATTACCAAGTATCCCAAATGGTATCAAACTCCCTTATTAGTGTAATTCTGTTTTTTTCAATAAACAATTTTCTTGTTCCCATCGATACTTTTCCCATTAAATTTTGTTTTGTTTATTTCTTCAAAAATTGATTTTTTACCAAAACAATATGATCTTTGATCATCTAAGAGTTCATGTTATTGTCATCAGCCATTACTTTTTTTTTTGCCTTAGCTATTTCGTTTTCAAATCTATTGTTCTCATCAAATCAACAATTTCATCTGCCCTTCATTTTTTTTTTCCTTATTAACTATTGCTTTTTACCCAAAATTAAACAATTTTATTTTGTCCATCAACAATTTGATTTTATTTCTTATTAAATTTGTATTTTTCCAATATCCCACCGTTTATTTTTTTTATCAACATCAACTATCAATAACTATCATTTTTCCACAATAAACAATTTCGTTTTTCATTTTTTATCATTAAAAAAAAATTTTACATCAACCTGTACTGAGAAAAACACTTGAACAGCAGTTTTTAGACCAAATTAAAATGTCCATTGCACAAACATCGTAATTATTGCAAAATTAATAATGTACTCGTGTTTTTCAAATTAATAATGGATGGAATTTCGCAGAATCAGAAAACTAATCACGCCACTAGATGAGACAAATTTGCATTTAATTAACTAACCCTGGGAAAATAAGGACACGCCCACAACTCATATTTTTCAAGGTAGGCAACGCCTTATTTTGATAAATTACAGGAGGGCGCTGGCAATCATTAAACTGCCAATAGGTTTTAGTTGAAGCGCCATTACCTTTCATAACAACTTCCGTTACAAGTGCCGCCTTTCTCGATTGAAATTCAAAAATATGATTTTCTTAAATAAATCGAAAACTATTTGAGATAAAATCGTGCGGTTAACAACCTAAAGCAGAAAGCTTTCATGAGTTTATTTTTTACAAACAATGCTGCAATTTTAAGAGAAATGTTTTGTTTAATTCGTCCTAGAATATTTTGCATTAAAAAAGGGAGTTAGTAGTGCTCACACTCACTACTGATTCAATTACTCCAACCACATGATGATAAGATTAAACGAGGGAGTTAGGTATCTTTTGGGAATTTGGGATATTTCCGAATATGTAATTTGATGTTTTTTTAGTATGAAAACTTGATGATAGAACCAAAAATACAAGTTCCTGGAATTTATTTCCACTCAAACTGAAGCTTTTTTGTTCAAATAACTTCAGCCAATTAAATTAAATTAGCTAGGAGACCAGATTTGTCCAATTAGTAAAATAGTTCATATCCCAGTTTCCCAAAGAAATTTAATTCTCCACTTTCCTGACTTTCAAGCTGAGTTTTACAGGTTTTTGGGGAAAATTTTCCCTAGCTGTATCAAAAATATTTAAGAAATAAAAATTAAAAACAACACTTTTTGAAACACTTTTGAAAACGATTACTGGTACTTTTATTTATTATTTCAAAAGTTTAAAGTTCCTGACACACTAAAAGAGTAAAGTAGGGAAATTCCCTATTATTGTATAACTGAAATGTGAGCAGATGCACCCTTTTTTGAGCAGTTTCATAAAAATTTCCCAGACCTTTGCATGTTGTCCTTACTTCCCTGACAATTCCAAGTTATTCAGGTCAGTGGAAACCATGATAGATGGGTTCAAAAAGTCCACTTGTAGACTTTAAAGGGTTTAGGGGATTCCAATTTAATCACCCTGAAAAACTTCTCCAACTGGTTTAAGTTTTTAACCAAACTTGAAACTGGTTTGGCGAAAATCTAAGGGAATGGACTAGCATTTTAATTTTAAGCTTGGTAGGTCAAGCGATTACTTGACCAGTGTCCAGCAAGCTTATCACAAACAACATTACAAATGGTGTTCATGACGCAATTAGCCTTCCCAATTAAGTACCTAACTGAACCTCTTTTTGTTTCACTTTTTCAGCACATCCGGTTGGCGTATCTTCAATCTCACCTCCAAAAAAATAAAGGGATTTCTTTGGAGTGAAACTTATTAGTAAGTTATTTAAGGCGCCTGCCAAATCGGCAATTAAATCGATTGCTTTTGTGTGTTTTGTATTTCTTTACTAATGAAATAAATACCGGTTTCTAAGTACGATTGGTCTAATTGCAATTGTCTCGATTTAACGCCACTTGACTTACATCAGGGCCAACATGAGCTCCCCAAAATTCCGGAATTTGTATTCAAATTTTTGGTTTTAATTGAAATAGGTGTCATCAGAGGATGGGCATTGAAAATATTTATATATACACGTCGAGAGGGCCGTCCTAACTTACATTTACAATAAAATTGGGACACCGACCAGGATTGACTTATTTGGCCATTAGAAGTTCCATTAAAAGCCTCGCTCCATATGTTGACCACCTCCTTATGCTGGCCAGAATGCTATCTTCCCTTAGGTGGTCAACTTACGAAGTTTCCACTGCATTTCAATTTCAAATTGGACATGTACAACAAGCTAAACGATTTTTTTAAAAGTTGCAAGGTGGCCATGTAACATCCAAAGAAAATTTGAAAAAAAAAATATTTCAAATTCCAAAAGAGCATATCGGGATTGAAGAATTGGCAGTCCTAGCAAACATAAACATGTTTACCAGAACTGAATCAGTGAACAAACACTACCTAAAATAGCTATTGGTAAAAATGGAAGAGAGATAAAAAGGCACTTGGTATCAAGGACAACACCAGAGTGTGCTCAAGATTTAATTAAGGGAAAACAAAAGAGGCCTAGGTGAGGCTAAGACTCCGAGTGACTAACCATAAATCACACACGCTTAAAAAAAACACTTTAGTGTGCAAAATTAAAACGGCGTAACGCATTTAGCCGACATAACCCAACCGCACTTGGGCAAAACCGCAATTACCGCACAGTTTTGAAAAGCTTAATTGCGAAATCGCTTAATTAAAAACGAAATATATTTAATGCCAAGCACGAATTCGCGTGACACGCGAACCGGTAAATGCATTTCCAACGTTCACATCTAATATAAATAACGGGCCGTTTAGTACCCAGTATGGCGCAGTTTCAAATGTGCAACTACTATTTATCATTACCACAAGGTGTTTCCAAAAGTAGGGGAAAAGTAGGGATTTATCCTAAATACAGGGTGTTTAAAAATCGGCCGAAAAGAAATGTCACACGGTGATTTAAATAAGCGATTGAAATTTCGGAGTCATCAAGATTTTAAGGGTGCCAAACCATAAGGTATTAAGCGCCGAAACCCCCTCCCTAAAAAGGTTTTTCAGCTCTACGCCTTGTCGGGGTCATTCCTCACCTGTTACAGTAATGAGGAAGCAATTGGGACACCCCTTGACCTTGCGCAGGGAACATCAGTTTGTAGTAGTCAATACCTGACTATTTCTTGGTTGGATGAAAAGTGGAAAGAATTTCTACAACCACGCAATTTTTTCACTAAGTTCTCGTTTATGTTTTCGTAATTAAACGTCATAAGTGTACATGTATAACGTCTGAACTTATTGCCGTTTGCACGTATTCAGAATAATAGTGCTATCTATATTTTTCACGAAACTATTCAAGTTTTTTTCCCCGATCTCCTGAAAAGTTGATTTTTCATCGCTTGATAAGTTATGGTTTGGCACCATTCATTTAGTCGCTAACGACATACATGTATATCCCATTGTTCTTGACTTGCCGGACAACCTGTAAAGCACGGAAAACTGTATGGAAAAACCTAATTGGAATATTTATCATACTCGTGGAACATGTTATTGAGAAATTTGATTAAAAATTATTGAGAAATTTGACGATAAAAACACTGAAGATGACCTAGTAGGCTACCATTAATCACAGTCGCAATTAAGGGGCTAATAGGGGATAATACTGTAATAATCACTTTTCATGACTTGAAATTAGGTCAATGTCTTATCGGTGTAAAAATAGCAAAACTGAAGCACATTTAGGGCCAATGAGACAACAACCTTAGAAGCAATGGTATTTCGGTGGTAAAAGTGACTTGTTGCTATTTCTAAACATCCTTTGCGAGAAAAATACAGGGTGTCCCCAAACTGCGGTGGTTTGGGTTGCACTGCGAACGTTATAAGAACCGATAACAAAACGATGCAGTTCTAATCTAAAATAAGCCTATCGTTGATTTTACGACTACGAAGAAACAAATGTCACTAAAAGGACAGCTAACAGGTCAGGGTGCCTACAGGATTTGATACTTTGAAATACAAGAATTTCCCAAGGACTACGAAAACAACGACTTAATACGTTTGGTATTTTCAAGGTTACCACAGAAGTTAACTTCTCAACTTCCCTAACTTTTCCCTGACTTTTGAAGGTTTTTTGAAAAAAATTTCTGACTTATCAAAAATGTATTTACAGAATAAAATGGAAACAATTTACTAAATAATGATATTTTTATATATCGTTTGAAAAGTAAAACTTTAAATGCACGTTGCTTTTTAAAATCA
>JAQIXS010003648.1:0-17438 GCA_034700785.1 Rossiulus vilnensis | reverse complement strand
GGCGAAATTATGTATGAGGGGTTGGAACTCAGCCCGTGACCGGGCACCTTAAGTTTGCCTTTACAGGAGTTCCAATAAGATGTTAAACGTAGGACATGAGGATGAGTAGTCTTAAAGTCAGGATCTAACCTGAATTGTAGATATATTTCTGATGACTTTACAACATTTAACGCCAGCCAGTAGGTTAGCCATAAAATGGGCTCGTTTAAATTGGTAAATAGCTCTTTGAAATTTTCCAGTTGGGTTGGCAGGTATGTGAGTCGGGTACTGCCCGTATTCGTTCTGTTTGGCTCAGCTGAACATACAGGGTAGAGATGGGACCAAGTTGGGAATCCGATGAGACATAAGGGACATGATTTGGAAATATCTGGCACAAATAGGTTGTTTTTAAGGATTATTTAGTAGAGGATAGTTCTGTTGAATAATAAATATTTTTAATGTAAAAGGTATGTTTAGAGCGAAATAGTCCCATGCAGAAAGCGGGTGATCCGTTAGCTTTTTATAGAGGAAAATGAGATGAATTGTTCTATACGTTTGGTAATTTCCAGATTGTATTTATTATTTAGCTGCATCATGGGGGTTGAAAACGGCAAGGATTTGCGGTGCACATTGTAGGCTGAGGGCTATTGGAAGAATATCAGGTAAATTGTCTGCTAGAAGGGATATAAAATTTGAAAGGTTTTATTGATCTGGAGATATCCTTAGCCAATAAGAGGCGATCGACGGATGGACTGCGTTTACAGCCTTAATCCAAAATTTAAGTGTCTAAGAATAAGCAATTGAATTGGGATAAGGTTAAATTCTTTTTTTAAAATGCATCCTGGGGTAGATCTGACCAGGTTAAACGACAAAACGTTAGGTGCAAAAAGAATAAATGTATAAATTGTATCTGTATGTGACGAATTTTACTTCTCACCACTTCTGTTCCAGTACTGAATTATATGGATTTCATCATGTTACATTAGTTATTTGCGTGTAGTTGCTACAGTAGGCCTACATGTACAGGGTACTGATTTTAAATGAGTTGAATAGCAAAATTACTGCGGTTATAATAAGGCAATAAATTTCACCTCGTATAATTACCTGCAGACATGGGAGAAACAACGTGAAAAAGGACGGAGGAGCTTCCTGCACTTTGGCCAGTCAAGGTGACCTGATTGGGGTCTCCACCAAAAGATGCGATGTTATCCCTAACCCATTGCAAAGCCAGGTTTTGATCGAGGAGACCGAAGTTGCCAGATGCTGCATCGTCTCCAGTGCTCAGGAATCCTAACGTTAAAATCATTTCATTTGTACATGTATTTAGTTTCTGCCTATCATACTATTTTCATAATATAGAGTACCCCCAGACCTGGTAAACTTGGAATTGCCAGGAGTTGGAAAGACATGGAATAGTCAGGGAATAATGGTCTATTTTGAAAAGATCAGGGGAAGTTAATGTTTTAATGTCACTTTTGCGTTCACATAGCTTAAAGGACAACTCTTTTTGAAAATATGCTCAAGATCCGTATTTGTAATGGCTATAAAAAAATTCACTGGTATGTAGACGTTATTAAAAATCAAGAAATTTATAGTACCAAATCCTCTGGAGACTATTGCTAGTTACTTATTAAAACTAAAGTGAAGACATGGCACTCTGTTCTTGCATGTATAGAAATAGATAATTACTCTTTAATTTGCATCATTGGTAATAATGGGACACAAGAAAGAGGATAGTGTGGAAACCTGTAATCTCACTTTTATAATAAATGCATTTTGTATTTGCTATAATTAAACTCAATTGCTGAAGTAAAAAATGTAAAAGTAAGGCGCAATGCTGTTTTGCGAGGATTTGAAAACTATTTTTCAAGGATTTGTCAACTGGGCCTTCCAATTAGCAAAAGATTATCTAATGATTAATAATATATTTTTGGAAGCTATTTGTTGATTGTCTTAAAATCTATTCTCAGATATCACCGTGACTTGCAGTCATGTTCAGAAAGTTTGACAACATTGTAACCTTATACCTGTAAAATATTGCTTACCGAGAGCACCCAAGCGATAGTGCATATCTACAAGTACCATGGGGGTGTTCATGTACCTCTCAGGTCCATAATTTGTCGATGCAATATCCCCTCCGATGTAGGCTCCTCCATGGATGAAAACGTTTACTGGAAGTGGTCCAGCTGCTCTGTTTCCTGTAGTCGGAAGCTATGAATATTTAAATGATGAATTTTAACATATATGATATCAGAGTACAATCATTTTTTTGAAAACATTGCTGAATCAATATTTATGAACCGAATTCGTCATTATTTTCCAGTATGTTCAACGAATTTGGCTCGAAGACATGAGTCGACATTAGTAACAAATACAACTTATGATTTGCCGAATTTATGCAATTAAGAAAAATGCTAAGAATGCATTTTAGCAAATATTTATATTTGACGTGCAGTTCTTTTTTAACATTTGTACATGTATTAATACTATCAGAGATGAAAAGACAGTTCAGGAGGAAAAATGCTTTATGATAAAGGGGTTCTTACGCATGCCATAGTCGAATTAGTTTTTTCCCCCAAAAACCTTTTTTCGACTTAAGTTTTTGCATATATTACTGAGTTTTTTCTCTCCAGTATTGTGGGAATCATTTCTCATAAAATTCTGGTTCCCTTAACCAAGTGACTCAAGTGATTGATTAATGGTAAATACTTGCTATACAATATTTAATTTGAAATTGGGATTTTCACCAATAGTATTTGCTTTTGTATCAAGGTTACTATCCAATAGGAAACCTCAAGATGCAAACTAAAAATTCCGTTTGCCTTAAACGGTACTGCCTAATATAAAAGATAACAATGGCGTACCGATGGAGTGTAAACGTTTAGAGTCAAACAATCTTCTTGGCCAACAGTTATCATTGGAACTGCAAAGGCAGGTTGTAGGCATGACGGAGAATCAATTGTGGCTTGGAACACTCCTTCCCAGGGATCAGCTGGAACTGGGGCCTGAAAATAAAGTACCACCATATTAAGACCAAAATAATGAATTCTAGCGCAGTTTCAATATGTTATAAACGTGCAATGCACACCTTAAATCTGAGTTCATCTATCGGTGGTTTCCCAAATGGGATTCCTAGAAAGGCATAAAACAAATTTCCTTCTGGCGTTGATCTCTCGACACCCTGGACACCGCCTTGTTGCACTTGCACAATGGGACCGTCATCTCTCGGAATTACGGCTGTCAGTACTAAAGTGCTGCTGAGTACCAAACATGCTAATTGCTGAACGTTGAACCCCATTTTAATGAACCACGTATTGGCAGTGAGGTGGGTAACAAAGTGGAGGAAATGGCAAACTTACTATTACATTATATGCTTTAATTTATCAGTGCGTCAATGTAATCGCAGTTGACTGCAAACGATAGCTCGTATAGGTTAATCACTTTTATCACCATCTCGAAAATAAACTGAGCTATCTTCCCTCTCCGTAATTAGCTTGATCTGATAAAATCATTTTAGATATTGTTTGATAATATGATGCCTTAACTCAATATCAATGCCTATCAATGCAATATCAAATATCAATGCCTTAACTCATTGGTCGTTCAAAAAGATTTGCTAAAATTATTTTCTCATAGATAGCTGCAAGTTATTTTATTAAGCTATGAAGTATGGTACAGGTACAACGTTAACGTTTCACGTTTGTAGTTATGAGTCATTCATGAATAACGATATCGTGTAATAAGATGTTCACCACATGATAACAAAGGATATAACCAGCGGGAAAAATCTGGAAATTGATAACTTTATATACTTACTATGAAAAAAATACTATCAGCCATTTTCTTAATTGTTCTTATACAAGCCTGTATTTTTGATTGATGTTGTAGTAGTGTGTGTGTCGAAGATCTGTTTTGAAAGAAATTTGTTCCCATAATTTTACTAGGCAAACTTTTGCATACGATATAATTCGGGCAAATGTACATGATTTATAATCTAGTTGTTCAACAACTTTAAATGTTATCATTGTTAGAAATTTAAAAAAATTTAAGTCCTAAAAAAACTGCAATAAAAACGTGCAATACAAACTTGAGTGTCAATGTGCCCAACTCGACAATCTGCATCAAGCGGCAACAATGGCTGGAACGACATTGGTCCAAAAATCCATACGTTCAGGCTCATAGCTGTCAACCATGGTAAACTCCGTATTAATATCCAGATACTGAGTATTACCTGGTGCAGTTGGTAGCCACTGAGCTGTTCCTGGCGTTGGGTTTCTTGACCAATAAGGAAAAAAAATCCATGATTTTAAATTAAAGTCAAAAATATTGCATTCTGATTGCAACCATTTGACAAAGTAATATATTTATTAATGTAATTTTATGTAATACATAATAGTAATAGAAATTGAATCATTGCCATGGTAATTCCATTATCACTTTTACACAATATTAAAATTATTTTACTATTCTGATAGAAATTCTATTTTGACATTTTGCAATCTGTTTATCCAAAAGTGCCATTAAACAATTTAAATTAAACATTACAACTCATTTATCTTAATTGTGACTTACGTTGTACATTTTTTCAATTGATGAGCATTTATTAAACTTTATAGCATTAAATCCTAATTATATGTAATTAGATTTTATTTAAGCATGATACAATCACGGTTAGAAACAAAAGCACGAAGAGCTTCAGCTCTTATGGCTATAAAACCCTATTACAATTAATACATACTATTTGATAAGTAATATAGATATATACTATCAATTACTAAAAGGCATAAATAGAAATGTGATGGTAATGTACCTTTGCAATTGAAAAGCCTGTGGGGGAACTAGGGATATCCTAGGGAATTTAGTGACTTTGCCACTGACTGGTAACACTGTTAATAAATTTGTATGAAACTCAGTTGGCGATAGTCTGAGTAATTCTTTACTTTGATCAAACCACTAAAATCACTCAAATACCAGGAAGTGACCACTAAGCCAACCATGTCTCCTATGCAAAATGACCCTGCTTCCATCTTAATATCTCATGTGATATTAGTACTGATTTGCAATACTATTCGAAGATAACGATCAACATCCTCAACTGTTCATACCTTACATTTAACAAATCCGTCTACCTTATTATGAGCATTATTTTCGCAAAAATATATCCCCCTATCAGTGGTGGATTTAACACTTCGTGAGCCACAGGTGCAAGATAACTTTGAAGGCTCCTCATAAATACACATTATTTTCTTTACAGCTTTTCACAAATGTAAGAAGGTAAACAAATTAATACAAAAAAAAAACTTAGTTAAAGTGAAACTTTTCGTGCTTTAATTACCAAATTTCTTAGTTGTAGATTCGTGATTTATTAACAGAACCGCTTCATTTTTAGTGAACATCATTGACAAATCAGCTAAATGCATGTGTTAACGAATTACGTAAATAATTAAAATCAGAACAAAAAATGAGCGTTCGCCACTGGCATTACAAATAGAAATTGTCAAGAAAATGCTTAGAATTACTTCTACAGTTGAAAATGTGGATTGCAAGCAGTTGATTAAAAAAATTGCACATGTCGACTGTCTGAAGTTGCTTTATTTATCCACTGTTTCCAAAAATATCAGGGAAATGTTACATTAAGCCAGATGCGACAAAATTACTAACCTATTTTAGCTAAAAATATTGCTAATTGCCCACTAGGGTCTCAATTATTCTGTAATTCTTAGTGTATCCTTCATTTATAAGAAAATTCAAGTTTAACAAATGTGACTCGACCCCCAAAACGGGTATTTCATGTAATACAAACGTGTTGCGGGTTGTATTAGGTTTATTTAAAAATAATAATAGAGCCTAGTGGGCAATTAGCACTATTTTAATAAAAAAAATATTGCTTGGTGAGCATCCTTATGGATCGGGCGGAATGCAACATTTGCTAAATATCGTTGGAAATACTGGGCGGATAAAAACATTTTAGACAAATGTTGCTTATTTTTCTGGTAGAATATGAATCTATATGCAAAACGTTAGGTTATCATTGCAAAAAAATGACGTTGACCTTGAAATGGTCATTAACATGACTGCGAAGTTTAAAATAAATTATGCCATTCTATTTCCCCTCCTAGTCAACCAACATTTGTCGAAATAATGTTTTTTATAAATGCCTTGTTTTCATGTAATGTACACATCGCATTAAATGCCTGACCTGATATATTGGAAGCTGTCTTGCCTTAATGCGCAAGTATTATTTATGCATGACTGCATGCTTGATTAAAGAACTTCATAAAATAGACGACTACAGCAGTCTGCACTAATTTGTGTTGTAATTCCTGTAAGTAGGTCAAACTAAAGCGAAAACCTTCCGAAAATTTAAGTGGGCATTTGGTTTACACCGATTTTCATTGCACCATTACGTAATGAAAACCTCTTGTACTATGGTGCTTGGATTCATATCTTGAGATCCTAATCAATTATAATCTCGACAAGAATATTACGAAAATTAAGATTTTATAAGTTATTGTCTTACCCGTTAATTATAAAATTCACCCACAAGTTGAAAAATTTCTCTCCAAAGGGTTTGTCTACTTCGCTGATCACGTGGTCTGTTTCGTTATATAAATACCACATTTCGATCGAATGCATGACATCTGTAAGAAATTTACGAAGGGATTATGTACTTATACACATGTTCATATTGGCAAGCTTTTATAGTTGTTATTGTTCCAAAAAACAAATTAATTTTTTGCTAATTTCACGTAGCAAGCTCAAGTTGTTTTTAAGACATGAGCATTGGATTTTGGATATGCCACATATCTTTAAAAGTGCAAATGAGCTACTATCATCTAATGACGGATGAAGTCAAGAAGATAATGAGGAAACATCAATTTTACCTGGTTCTCCCGTGAAATTGGTATCCGATTTGCTGCTGACGTAATTAAACTCGTAAAGGTAGACTGGAACGCCATGGGATGATATGAGTTGTGCAGACTGGGCACCACTTATTTTGATAAACATGTCGGAGATCAGCTATATTATAAGAAAAATGATTGCCGTCCTTTAGAACTTATATAAATAACCTAATAGGCTGAATTTCCAACCAACATCTCTCAGCTGGCAAAATAAATATTAGGAAAGTTAATGAATGTACTAATTTGAGGAAGGACTTTTTAAATTTTGTTGGTTGTGGAACTTCTATGTAAGCTTAAAACTGCAGTAACTATGTATGACCTTCTATGGGGGTATGGTTTTCAAACTGATTGTTTTTGCCTCAACCATAAATTCACACCATAAATTTAAAAAAACCCCAGAAATTACGCATTACATCAATGCTGGCACGAGTGACTTGCGTGCTGTTATTGACGTCAATTTTCGAGTAATACTCATCCTTAATGGCGTAAGATACGTTCAGCAAATTTCGCTTGTAGTCTGTGAGCGTCGGCAGAATCAGGTCTGGCAGAATTATGTCGAAAAATCGGTCGTCGATAGTGGTGAACAAGGGAATGACTTCTGCAATGATTCAAGCAGGTCGATTTACTTCTGTAGATGAAAGCCCATAATGATTTCCCGTGAATTCTTAATGATAGATATCATCATACAAATCGTTTCCTTTGATGCACGTGTAATACATTAATGACAACGTTACAATCTAAACGCACTCACCTTGGTAAATGAAAGTGCCTGAAAATGGAAATAAAATGTAACTATAACGTAATATTGTGGAACTTAAATGCTTTCAAATAGGCGTCGTTACTAATTCACCCCGATGCTGAATGTTGTTACCTTAGTGAAACAGTTTTAATTTACTCTACCTTCATCTCGAACGAATCCGGTGAGAAGCGGTACTTGGATAAATCTTCCTTCTTGTAACAAAGTCATTGGATCCTCCGTTATGTATAGCCCTGTAGCTGGATTTTCAACCACAGGCACATACGAAAGAGTGCCATTATTGGCCTGAAATGCACAATTTTCATGCTGTTAAAATGCGATTTGTGGAAAATGTATTTTGTGCAGATTTGTACACAGGGTGTTCTACGGAACGTAGGAAGTCGATATCAAAAAATCTAAGAGCGAGATCGAAATTGACTTTTAGGTTTTTTTTCAAGGTTATTGAAATATTTCGTTACCTGGTAAAGTTAAGGCAAATGTTCCTATTAGAAAGTTGTAGAGAAGATTTTAAACTAGGCTAAAGCGTTTCTGTAAATTTATCACATTGCCATTTAAGCATCCTGTACATTTAAGCCGGCATTATTCCGTATTCCGTATAATGAATTAACGGAAATGCCATCTTCAAGTAAGATGTAAAGTTTTTTAATTAAAAAATTCATTCTCCAAATGAATTCTTCAATGAATATGTTGAAATACACATGCACATGAATGCTATTGTCAAAGGCATACATGACGTGTAAATGCACGTCCAAACGTGCCTATCATCTGTCTGAACTTGGTGGTTCGACGTATTTTTGAAGGATAATTAATGTGCATTGAATGTCTTAAAAATATCAGTGATTTAATTCCCACCGTTCGCGTTAATTCATACCATGACAATCGCACTCTTTTCAATTATTAGTCCGGCATCCACTTGCCGCAAGCAGTTAATAAGATCAGTTGTGTTGGTCGTCGGACACTCCACCAACTCAGCGATTTTCTGGGCATAAAACAGAGGGGATTCCTCGAATGCCCATGGGCACAAGGCGGAACCGCTTTCGGCTATGACTTGGTGGAACAAACCTGAAAAACAAATAGTTGATATAGAAAATTTTTAATAAGATCTCGTTGACATGTATGTGTGGAGTAGCCTATGCAGTCGGTGTATACATGTTTCTGTTTGTTCGTCCTATTTATTTACTGTTGATGACTTACGGCCAGTTGCACCATTGTAGTAGAAAATGAAAGGTTATCTAACCTGTGGTTACTTATAGCTACAAGTTAACCTAAGGGTTAATAGGTTTTGTTACACAATTTTACTCCTAGGAATTTTAACCCTAGGTAAAGTAAACATGGAGATAACCTGTAGCAGCTAAGAGTTCTGGGAAAATTGCATTATATTACAAACATTTGGTTAACCCTGCCTGTTAGCTGGGTAAACGTTAACCCATGGTTCTAAGCACAGCCATGGTATGAGCTTTCCCTTGCAGGTAATTTACATGTACTATGTAAGTTTCATTGTAACTGTTGAATAACTTGTCATAGTAATTTTACAGAGAAGATAACATGATGATTAACAAAAGTAGGTGTTTTATAAACGCTAGTAAGGTTAACACTGGTTTATTTTTGCAATAATTTTTTTCCTTGCAAAATCTTTAATCACATCTTTAAAATTAGGCTCTCTGACTAAATCTGCCTCGATATTTAAACTAGCCAAATAATCCAACCTACATGTACATTGTGCTATGGTTGTTCTGTCATGGTGTTAATGCTCTTCAACCTTAAAAATTAAGCGCTCTGCAGTACAATTTGTAACCATCAAAGTTAAAAATAACTAATATCTACATTAGGTAATGCCAACTCAATTCTGTCATCACAATAAGTTTGTGAAGTTCGGCTGAAAAAAAAATACTTTTGCAATAATTAACTTGCGGCACACAACAGTTAAACTGCTGGAGTTTACACTGTACGAATGCAAAGAAATAATCATTTTTGTTTTTAAATTGTAAAGAATTCCAACTTCATGAATGTAACATGCAAGTAGCAAATATGCAGGCTAGATTTATAAATTAAGATTTGCAGTAACAATTAAAAAGTAGAAAACATCTGTAGACCTGGCAATTTTAAAATATGCTTACCAGTGGCGCACCCTGAACCTACCGTTGGGGGGATGAGGGCACTAACTTCATTTTTCGGATATTTTTTATGGACGTTGTAGGCGAAAATTTTGAAAAATTGAGTTACAAATGCAGGATTTTAGTCTGCAATTTAATGCAAAAAAAAGTTAGAAATATTAATACAAAAAGGATTAGAAATAAAAGTAAAATAGCCCTTTGAGCAAGAAAATTTCATTTATCTAGTATGAAATCATGGACTGCTTTTAGCCGTCTGGGGGAGGGGGCATGTGCTCCGGTTATCCCCCCTTGGGTGCACCACTGATGCTTACCTTTTCTCTATACAAATTCTTAAATTTTTCCTCTTTTTCCCCATATTTTTTATATATAAGGGTGTAAACATCAATACAGAATACTAGGCACATTATGTAAGATTTGGTATCTTTCCCTTTGTAAAGAAGAACTGTCTGCCTGAGAAATAGCCTTCTGGCTACTTTAAGAAAACTAATTGTCAAATACAAAATTTTCTGATCACTTTACCTGTCGACGAGGGCGCGAGTATATGTGATAGGACCGCGGAGCTTCCGGCGCTCTGTCCGGACAGAGTAATGGCGTCGGGATTTCCCCCAAAGGCAGCGATGTTGTCCCTAACCCATTGAAGAGCCAGTTGCTGGTCAAGCAACCCGAAATTCCCCGAGGCTGCTCCATCGTTGGTGCCTATAAACCCTGTGGCGAATACATACAACAAATTAACATAAATTTTTCAGAGGTAGAAAATATAAGGCATAGTTCCGGTAACCAAAATGGCAAAAGTGTCATGGCTTTGGTAGTTTTAATTTCTAGCAATAATAAAATATAGGGCATATTTAATTAGCAATGAATAGAGGAAACAGGGCAGAAGCTTTATACGCTCATAGATAGCAACGCTCCTAGTAATTTGATATGCTTGTCAAGAAATTGGTAAAGGAATTGGTTAGTGCCCGAGACTCATCTGCAAAACGATTTGACAATCATTGTCATAAACCATTCACTTCATTCGTTTAATTTAAAATATTGCAAAGGAATTATTGTAAAGAATTAAATGTGTGGTGAAACCATTTTTTTTTTTTTTTTTTACAAATTTTTTACAAAAATTAATTCCAAACTCCATGAGTTGTGATCAAGGTTTATAAACCGTTTCTGAAAATAACTGTACTTATTCAGTGATTGTTTTGCTTAAAAATCCGGACTAAAATCCATATTTTTTATTCTAATGGTTTTTCTAATTCTGAAGGCAACCATTTCATTGTATTTGCCAAGTCAGTATGTTTGTTGCATAGAATAAGGACAGTATTATTATTAAGGTTTGCCTACGTCCTACTCAATCACATTTTCCAATTTTTTACCGGTTATTGGTGGAGAAATGCTGTATTTGACATTCGTAAACATCCGTCCAAAATGTTTTCCCTTATCCATTCCCCAAATCAGGAATTACTTTTAAGCCATACATTCTACATTGTGACGAAATTTACGGATAGCAAATTATGAGAAACAATTACAGTAATTAGTGCACCTAAGGTATCCAGCCTGTAATTCGGCAGCACCAACACCATGTCTGTGTTCATGAACCTCTCAGGACCGAAGTGTGTCGAAGTAATTTCTCCCTCGAAATAATCTCCGCCATGAATAAAAACGTTCACTGCCAGGGCTGGATTTGGGTTCTGTCCCGTTGGAAGCTTTATATAGATTTTTATTAGAAATGTGAAAGCCTGAGGAAGGTAGCCTCTCCTATATTATAAACTGCATAATCTTATACAACATAGAACCATAGGTAATATGTTAAGGTGAAAGTAACTGTAGCCTAGTGTTCGGCAACTCACTATCGGAGTGTAAACGTTCAGTAGTAAGCAGTCCTCCACACCTGTGTAACTGATTGGCACACCGAAAACAGGTTGGATGCATTTGGGAGGGTCGACGGTGGTGTTGAGAACTCCTTCCCAAGGATCCACTGGCAACGGCGCCTATTCATTCAACAAATTAATTTAAGGATTTTAATACAAAGGTAACTAAACGCCGGTTGCACAAACCTGTTTGAATTAGCTTGAAGTCGCAGCTTTGAATCTGAAAATAAGCCGGTCGTAGCTAGGACCCTTAACAAAGCTACTGATTGGAAGTTTACAAGTTTTAAAAAACTTGTTTTCAGGAATCAAAAATGAACGAATTTAGGTTTTAAAACAATGTTATGCAGTATGTTACTAAATTCGCGTTTGATGGTCAGGCATCACGTTAATAGCTTTAATGACTATGTGAATATAATGGCGAATTAATAAAATAAGTTTTTTTTTCACAACAAAAAAGAAATGGGAAAAATGTTTTCATTCAATTCGAAGCCGTTTTTATTTTACATAAAATATATATGCATGTATTTTGAAAACAAGGTTGAGATATTAGCAATTTTCGAATTAGAATGCAGAGGTGGAAAGATAATTAACTCCGTGTTATGCCTCGCCTTTGTAAAGGTTTGTTGGCGAAAAACGGGATATAAAACATATTGTCTATTAGATGATCAGTTTAAACGGCCTTGCAACTTGCAGGAAATACTATGCGAAAATATCCTCGATTTTTACTAAACATTTCTAAAATATATCCATGTATATGACATAACAAATTCGATAACAAAAATCGGTAATACTTTGTAAACAACAACAACATTAAGGGGTGTAACCCATATAGCTGAAGAATATGATTGATATACTAAAATCATTTATAAATAAATAATGAGTTTATGGAATGTTAAGACTTTAAAAGTTGGAGGTTAGTTGTGTTCCGCGATTGGAACCCAGCCCTTATAAAGGGCGCCTTAGCGTTGGCCGTTACGAGGGCTCCAATTTGTGTTAGTATGAGTGAGTGAGATGGAGAGAAATGAACTTTAAAAGAGAACTCTGAAAACAGTTTTTGTTATAATTCTATGAACTGTCATACCTCCGCCACTAATAAATCAGTTCTAAACACATTTGAAAACACGCAGTTGCCATGACGGCCTGCCAACGTGGTTTGCACTGTTTTTATGGTGGATTTCTCCAATTAAACGAAAGTGCACCTCAATACCTACACTAAATCGTAGAGCTCCTATTGGTGCTTTGCCAAATGGAATCCCCAAGAAAGAGTTGAACTGTCGCCCTTGTGGTGTGGATTGGATTTTTCCTTGTATAGAACCTTTTTGTATTTGCACTATTGGACCATCGTTGCCCTGAGCACGTGCCAGTTGATTTCCAAAACAACAGGTAATAATTAAAAGGTAAACGTTGTATTTTTCATCAATAATAAACATCTTTTAACACCAGGTAGCATAACTTTGTAACCAGAAACAAAGTGATTAAAATATCTTTTAATCCGAATATCTATCTGTATCCTCAATATGTATCATATAGCAGATAAATATCAGTAAATGAAGATAATGATGATGTAAGTACATGTGCGTGTTAAATAAGATCGCCACAACTGTACGGGTGGATAATTTACAGTTCTGAAACTTCCTAGCCATGGCACATATGGTCGAAATAAAGAAATGACATAACCCATAAGATGTTATAACGAATGTATGCGTTCAAAATAATCATCCGGTGGACGTCAATGCCTATGGTGACCCGGATCAAGCCATTGGTATTATTGTTTAAACATATCAAACGAAAAATATCATGTTAATTTACAACATATGCTGAAAGTGATATCATGCAACTTGGAAGCAGGTTGTGGGGCATTAAGTAAAATACAATTGAAATCAATACAGAAATTTTATTAGGTGGTTACAACTTGACTTTAATAGCCATCAGTGGCAGTGCATAGCTAGTGCATTGAATTTTAAATGGTTCCAATATGATGAATACCTTGCAAAGGGAATTTTTATTGTGTACCCGTTAATGTCCTATTGCGATTCTTCATCGTATTAACACGTGTGCACACATTAGCTCAGATTCTTTAATTGTTGAGCTGTGTCTAGTTGTTATTTAAGTATCGAGTTATTTTTATTCTATTAACAGCCATTTCTGAGTGAAGTGCATCTTGAGTTAGTAATATCTTCTACTGGTTCGGTTTAAACTTGTCTAACGTTCCAGTACTTATCACCGGCTGATTGATTCGATTATCAATTTGCGATTCTATTCAGGAATTTTGATATTGAACTTTAAACCTGCCAGAATAGTTACTTTCTGAAAATTGATTGATCATCTCCACTTGCAGTTATAATTAGCCACATAGGGCTAACCTTGTGAAGCAGTTTTATTATAGTTACGTTTCCAGCATAAATTGATAAAGATTATAAAATTGGGGGTCATTGCTAAAGCTTTTTGTCATCAAAGATGGTTTTGTTCGTCGCCTGAAATCATTGCAAAGGCTATCCATGATTAAAATCAATTATCAAGGACTTGATAAGTTTTCATTGAACTTGTTTATCTATTTTCTGATAGTACTAGTTGCGTTATCATCTCAAAGCTAATTTTTGCATTCAAGTACAGTATTTGTTATGCAATGTAATTGCTAAATTTACTTTTTCTTGTGTAAAAATGGCCGTCCATTAAAGTATGCGTTTTATTTATTGTTTAAAAATGTTCCGTGTATATATAAAAAAATTAAATTTAAATAAACGTTTTGAACTCCTGAATCTGGATCTCGACTTTTTCAACGGTTTTTTATGCAGGACATTGTCATATAATAAAAAATAATGCATACCCTAATGGGCAACAAAAATTTTAAATTCTATGCAATTCCCTGTTGTCAGCAAGTATATACCATGAAAGGAATTCAAAATGGGATCTGATTTGAAAAATAGCACATAACGTTTTCAAATTACAAAATATTACTTAAAAATCCATTAATTGGTAAATTCTTTCCATTTTATTCTATTAACACTTTTGATAAAGTAATTTTTTTTCTCTCCAAAAAACCTCGGAAAGTCAGGAAAGTTGAGAATATAATTTCGTTTGTAACCCTGCACTAAATTTTGTTTTGCGTTGTTTGTAATTAAATTGTTTAGTTTATAATTTTTATTTTCATTTTTGAACCACATGAACATGTATGCAATTGATGCCCTGAATTAAGGCCAAGTTCCATTCGATGCACTTGGTCGTTGTTTAAACAAAAAATATGTTGTGGTGAATTTTAAATTTTATACAACGCGAACAGAGAAACTACTACGTGGCATAAACAATTGCAGGAACTGTAGTTCTCCAGAATTCCGTCCTTTCCACCTCATAACCTTGTGCTAGGGTAAACTCGTTGTTCAGGTCAAAATATTGCGTTTCTCCGGTAAGTGTTGGTAACCACTTCGGTTCACCGGATGGGGTGGGATTTCTGTTTCGAATAATAATTTTCACTTGTAATGACTGCCTCATCGTTAGCCCACCTAATGGTTCCATAAAACTTGAAATGGATAACAGAACATTTGTCTTACCCTTGAGTGATAAAATTTGTCCACAGAGGTGTAAGTCTTTCACTGAATGCAGTGTCCTTTTCAGACAGTGGAGTCTCATCTGTCATGTTGTACAAATACACCAACTCGATGCTGTGACTGAGATCTGATATTGGAAATAAAGATATACCGAATTATTGTATTTGGTTGTAATATCCATGCTTAAGTGTGAAACAATTTGCAACAGTAAAAAATCTAGGAAGGGGATAAGGTTATGTCTATAAATGTTTCCAAAGCATTCGAATGTATAGGAAATACTTTATCAGAATAAAGGGAAAAAAGCAGAATGATACTGTTATATATGTACTACCAACACTTTTGGGACTGCGAAATTTAGGGAAAAATATAGGAAGACCAACAGCAATTCCTAGATTATGAATCATACATTTTGAAATCACAGAGGTTATGAAAGCTCCAACAATGTGATTTCCTTCAGCTTAGAATGGAAGATGTTAACCTAATTTACAAGAAGTGTAAATTTAGAATAATTTTACCTGAACCTCCAGTAAAGTTTGTCCAGTAAAAATCGCCAACGTAATTATAGACGTACATGTAAACAGGAACTCCCTGAGCTGATATCAGATCGATAGTTTCAATCGACCAATATTTCATGAACATGTCTGAAATAAGCTGAGAGAACGTTTAAATATCAGCAAGTAGTGACCCACGATAAATACAGGGTGTTAAAAAATGAAAACAAGTTGGAAATTTGTCCTTCTGCATCAATAGGATAACGTGTGGCAGTGGTACTTACATCGATGCTTGTACGCACTACAGCGTCTTTGTCTAAGATGTCAATGTTATAGTATTCGTACTTAATGGCGTAGGAAACGTTGACCAAATTTGTCCTGTAATCTGTTAAAACGGTGAGCAAGAAAGGCACTACCTTTTCGAAGAACATGTCGTCGATTGTGTCAAACAGGAATGGAACAACTACAATAATATTTTCAAAAAAGTAGAAAGGATGACGTATGACTTAAGACGCTTATATTGAATATTTCTTATTTGGTGGCTAGCATCTCTAAACGTATAAGCTATCTTTTAGTCAAATTTCTGTATTATAACTACTATCTATTCTGCTAACGTCTGGAATATTTTCTTATATTATAATTTGTCAAGTGCACATTAATGGGCCAGCAATTCTACCATTAATGTTTAAAACGTTTTTAAATCTCACATTTAAGGCATTTGTTTAAGTATAGATTTAATTGTTAAAAAGCTTTTTTTGTTACCACCCCCATCAAGCGTCAAAGTAAAGAATTATTTAGAAAATTTTATAAAGCATTATACCACAAAGTAATTTCAAGGGCTTGCCTAAAAGGTTGCGTAAATCAAGGGAACTACATGTAGGTGATTTTATTTGCACTTATTGTTGGATTCAATTTCTGATAAAACTCACATTCGTAGATGAGGACCCCTGAAAAAGAAAGTTGCAAGTTAGCAACATATACGCTGTTCTCAAACCTGAAGTGTATTTCAATAATAACCTTCATCTCGAACTACTCCCATCATCAGTGGCACTTGATTGAATCGACCTTCTTGTAGTAAGGTTAGAGGGTCTTCCGTCAGAAAAGCCCCGCTTTCCGAGTTTTCAACCACTGGCACAAATGCTAGGGTCAGATTTTCAATCTAAAGTGACAATTGTAAGCGTTTACATTTCTCAAAACGTTAAAAGACTTATGGTAACTGGAATTGTTTGAGGCAGTAACCACTTAGGATATTGCATGTATGAAAGTTGATTACCTCAATATCCATGCCTTTGATGATGATAGAAGCTGCATCTTGATCTGTTAGGCAATTAATAAGTGCTGCTGTATCCTCTGTGGGGCAATCTAATTTTTCTGCCAGTCTTTTGGCGTAATACAACGGCTTTTCTTGAACAGCCCATGGACAAATAGATGATCCACTTTCAGCTATTGCTTTGTGAAACAAACCTGTTTAATGCCAAAATTTAGAACAGTAAATGTTTGTGTTTTATTGGTGTGAAGCTTGGAGAGAATATTTATTGGCTTATTAATTATATTTATCAAAATATGGAATGATACTTTATAATTTATCCCTGTTACACAATTTTTCAGTTAGCAAATTTATTCTTAGAAGCGTTTTGTGCCACTAAACAACGCCTGCATTTTAATCTTTAACGAATGTTGTATGTTAGTTCATTGATGTCATTTTTTTAAATGCATTTCCAGCATTTGTGAATTTACTAGCTCAAAAAAGAATTAATTCGCCTGTTTTCTTATTGTAATGAACTTTGTAAA
>JAQIXS010003647.1:0-17443 GCA_034700785.1 Rossiulus vilnensis | reverse complement strand
CGATACGCCAATTTTTAAACTTTGAAAGAAATATGGCCTCTGTCTGGTCAATTGCAAATGCAAAAGCTACACTTCCATTGCCACTAATTTACTAAAATCGACAAATAAAAATGTAAACCAAAATGCTTTTTTTTGTTGCGCCTAATAAATTGAGTAAAATAATTCGGCGGAAAAATTTGTAAACTTGATGAAAAGTAAATCAAAACGTACTAAGTGCGATAAGAGAAATATTTTGTTCAGCAAGTAGATATCCAATTTAAAACCGGAATAGCTCGTTTTGTAAACAATTAATTGCTCTTTAATGAGCATCTTATTTGACTAAAATTCCTCATCAATTTCTCATGTAAAAAGCTTCAAAACAACAGTGTAAATTTACATTTTATTTTTGGGACATCTGCGTGCCTTTAACCCCTGTCACTATAAATCGTTTCTGTAGGAAATACGATTGTCTAAGATTTAAAAAAAGATATGATAATGTTTTTCATAATTTCTTCGAAGCACGTGTGAAATGTGAAAAAAAAGCGAAATACACTTTTTGAGGGAAATGAGGAAGGGAATAATTGGCTGAATATTTCGTAATACTGATTTTTATTTGCGGCATTTGGATACGGATGACTGTTCTTCCAGAAAACCGATGTATAATGGACGACCCCAGCTTTTATAGCCATTATCAAGGGCGTCGTAATAGCATGCTGTGTCAAGTTTATTTTTGAATCTTGACCTTCCAAATTACCTGAAAATTCAAAGAGGCGACTTCTGTTTAGGTTTTGTGCGCCATTTTGTTATTGTGGCGACGAATTTAATGAACTTCTGGATGAACCGTATAATTAGTGAGCTTTTGTGCGATAATTTGTGAAGACAGCATTTGCAGACATGAATCAAACTTCAGATATGGAATCATCTGACTGACGTGGTTGTTGGACTATGACTGATTTTGGAGATATTGGTAAGTTCCACGTTAATTTTATTAAAACGTAATTAGGCAACTTATTGTTCGTCCACTGGAATTTGATCATCTGTTGCATGATGTACATGTATGTTTTACTTGCAATGGCGGCGTGTGTTCGAAATTTCCTGAATTCATTGAATAATAATTTTTTCATTGTTTAATGGTTTAACGTTTCTTTGAGCGCCTTATTATTGCGCCATGCTAGGGAAATATTGATTTGAATGTGGTTTGCTTTCTAACTCGAAGCCTGAAGTTTGGTTATGTTTACAAGTTCGTAAATTAGAAGATTTTTCCACGTTTACTGGCGTACCGGTATATCAAATGTTTCACATTCCTGTGAAACATTTGATATGGAAGCTTTCAAGATTTGAAAGTGTTCAAAATTTATGCAAATTCAGTTTTCTTTTGGGGGTGCAGAAGGGATAATTATGACCTCAATTTTCATGAAAAATGAAAGTATTAAAAAAAGATAAACGCTAGCGTGTGCTTCAGGAAATATGACACTTTAACAATTGGTAAACCTAATAATGTATATATGTATAGGCCTATTTGTACAATTTGTATTTCTGTAACCCTAAACCTCGTCATCCACTGACTGCCTTCAACCACCTTTGGTGACTCGTTTCGCAATTTGCTGAAGTTATTAAATAGCGGTTCTTTCACCTTGTACTTCACCTTGGTAAGTTGAAACTAGGAACACCATTACTGACTGACAAGCCTTATCAATTGCAGAAAATTTGAAAATGCCCAATTCCTAAGCCCCGATTCCCTTGGGCTTATATTAATGCCTGGCTGGTCAAGCCCCAAATGATCTATTTGGACCAAATCTGTGCATCTGTAAGTAGTGAACAGGAGCATTGTTTTCAATGTGGTATGGCCGTTGAACTAGACCGACAAACACTGGTCCAATAACTGCAGTGGTCCTTCCGCTGTAGTACGAGTAGTGCATAGGGGCACTTCCAGGGATGTCTGTGTAATCTGAAATAAACCATCAAGTTGGGATGGCCATTGAACTGTTCCAACAACTGCAGAGAAATTGTCCTTCAGCTAGTTCCTCAAATGCACTGTCTAGACCAAATCTGAAGTGTGAGTTGTCCATAGGGGCACTCTCAAGTGGGGGTCATTAAATTAACCAACAAACAGACAAGAATCGGTGTCTTCAATGTGGTATGGCCGTTGAAACTAAACCAAGAAACACAGTTCCAACAGGGAAATAGTTCTGAAGGTATAATGGCTCACGTGTGCGACCGCTTCCATAGCTCGTACAGCTGGATGGACGAGTGAAACCGGTAAAGGGCTATGAGTGGAGTGCAGGTGAAGGAGAGGACGCCCCAGAGCAAAGGTCCGTAAAAGAGCTCCTGGATGCGCTGCGAGTCCCCGCTGGCCGTCATGAAGGTGTCCAGCAACCAGAGGGCTGCGTTGGCGAAGAGAAGCACCTGAACCATCTGCTGACCGGAAGGAGAGTCCACCCTGCGCCAGCGCTCAGCGATGTAAATGTTCTGCAGGACGACCTGGATGAAGAGCAGGCTGCAATGGGCGAGCACCAAGACATGGGCGTTGGTGTCGATTTGGGACAGGGACACCACCAGCCCCAGGACAGAGTACATTAGCGGGCCGGAGGATGTGATGCTCATAAGCAGCGAGTCCAGATGGGAGGGCGAGGGGGCATTGCGGGCGTATGGTGTGCCCTGCAACCGGAGAAAGCCCACCAGGGTGGACAAGATGCCCACCGCGATTACCAGGCACAGAGTGCCGCTGACCACCCATAAGGAGTCGTGGACGAACTGCGGCTGGGCCCGCAAGATCAGGTACATGACCAGAACCACCACCCCACCTACCAGCAGAAGCAGGCCCACGAAGATGCCCTTGTTCTCCAGGTGGCAGTTGGAGGGCACCGTGGGTCGGCTCGGAGGCAGAGGCACGTACTTGGCCACCCGGTCATCCTGGATCATGCTGGACCAGAGAACGTAGAAGACTGCGGCCGAGACTACGCAGAACTGGAGCAGGAAGGGAATAAGGAACGGGGTGGCCTGCAACCACATCTGACCCAGGGTGCTGTTGTGGATGCAGTGGGTGAGGTATGCGATGCGCTCAAACTCCACCGGAAGGGTGATGGTCCACCAGAGGCCTCCTGGAAAGATGGACAAGAGGGGTTGGACACGTGAAAAGGATTGACAATATGGACAAGAGAACAACTTTGGTAAGGCTGAAATGTGAAAGGAGGTTCTGTCACTGGAAGCCGTCATGGCTGACTCAACCTTAGCTCTCCCATAAAAACATTCCATCCTGGAATATTGAAGGATCAGTTCCAACCACTTGTGACCCCATCTCATGGAATGGCAGTACCCAATTTAAGGTTATTCAGCTTCTAGACTGGCCAGTGAGCTTGGTCACCAGTCAAGCATGTTTGAGACTCAGTTTCATCTGACTCTTGATGATGATGGCGATCATGGAAAACATTGGTATTTCGTGGACAAAAATATTTTTATGGAATATTGAGAATTTATTGGAATGAATTTCCAGAAAAAAATAGTGATTTTTATTTTTAAAAAAATTCAAGGAAATGGGGATTTCTTGGATTTTTTTTTCCAGAATAATAATTATATGGAATAGTTTATTAAAACGTTTTCTTTAGAGACAACCGGTATTATGGGCCATTCTTCTTGAACGTTGGACATGGACATATGTAATGAACGCTGTCGAAAACTTGCCCACTCTTGGAATGTCAGCGAAGTCGCCTTCGTGGACCTTGTGTCCTACTTTGGTGGGGTACTGGCTCTCGTTGAAGGGAATGTGGCTGAGGAATGTCACCCAGTTGGTGGCGCTTTGGGTGGCCACTGTCTTCAGCCACAGGGCCACATTGGCGGCCAGCAGGTGGGCAAAACAGAATTGGGCTGGTCCTCGAAACATGCCGATCAACACCTGCAAGAACAGCCACGGTTAATCGATTGTCAGTCAGTGCTAAACTGACCAGCATGGGGTCCATAAGAGGACCCTACCGTACCTGAGAATTCACGAACAGGAAGTGGATTTGCAGGAAGCTGAGGACCACCAGGACGATCGGAAACGAGTAAATGATGTCGTCGATGCAAGACTGACTTCCGGTGGTGTGCACAGCGATTTCGAAGCCGAAGTAAATCAGGGTGGCAATGCCGAAAACTGGATGAGAAGCAAAGAAACAATTTGGAAAGGGGTTACTCAACGTCTTTTTGGTTTGCCCTGGCAGCCAGACAAGGGTCATCACCAAGGACCGTTCCATCATTGTCAGAGACCGGTTCATTCATCGGCAAATAGTTTGGTCATCGGCAAGGACCGTTCAGACATAGCCAAGGACCATTCAATCAACACCAAAACCAGTTCGGTCATAACCGGAGACTTTTAGGACATCTCCAAAGACTGCCTGGACATCGCCAAAGACCGTTCAGACTTCTTCAATGACTGTTCAGGCATCCTCAACGACTGTTCAGACTTCGACAAAGACCAATCAGACATTGTGAAAAACTAATTGGACTTATCAAAAATCGTTCAGAAATCGAGAAGTACCGCTCAGACATCATCAAAGACCGATCAGACATTGGCTAAGACCAACCGAAGATCAAAAACCAACCATACTGACCTACGGCTCCCAGTCGCAGGTGGAAATTGGTGGTGACCAACGCCCTCCTCCTGATGTACGCCCTTCGCAGCGTGCCTTGCAGGCTGCCCAGAGTGCCCTCCTCGATGTCCGGCACGCGGTCATCATCGCCGGGGACCTTGGTGTGGATCGTGTAGATGTACATGGCCACGATGATGACGATGGCTGATCCGAACAGGTAAAGCAGGTAGATTTTCTGGTAGAAGGCGAAGAGCTGACCGTCGTCCATGACGTCCGTGAGGGTCATGACCACCTGAAGAACCACCAGAAGCTTCCAGTAAACCGAGCTGGTGGCCGCCCATGCGTACATGCCACTGGACGAGTGTCCAGCGTGAGGATGCTGCTGATGGACACCTCTTCTGACCACTGTGGCGCCCTGGTGAGCTTGCTGTTGCTGAGAATGCTTGCTGCACTTGGCCGTCTTCCGGTTGCTGAATTTGGAGAGGGGGGAACTGTTGAGGAACTTTGACCCCTTGGGCGGTGGAGGAGGGGGTGGGGGTGGTTTGACTTTGGCCGAAATACCCTCGTGCTTGCGACCGTAAGCCGGCTCCAGGCTGTCAATGTCCGCTCTGGACATGGATTCGATATTGTTGTTGTCTGCAATGGACGAAGGTGGGTTGGTCAGATTAGTAATCACTGAGTTCTGGGAGCAGTCTGAAGAAACCATGAAGTAAAGAGGGATAGGACTGCCCATGCCTGTTTTAGTGTTTTGTTGGATTTAATCTTCAATGCCAGTGTTAGATGGTCATTGGACATTGGTAGGAGACAAGTTATGTTTTGGTCCTTAATGAACTTCCAAAGATGCTTAATTCAAAGCCTTTGACCATATTAATGAAAACTCTTTAGTCAGATGGTTATTGGACAATGGGCTGCGCTGGAAGGAGTTATTGAATTGCAAATATGTAAAGGTCGAAAGCCTTTGAGTACATCAAGGAAGATGCTGTTTGGTCAGGTCATTGTACATTTGGGGGTTGTAGATGTAAGAACTTATTTTAGGTCTGTTATTGAACTTCCAAAGACTTTTAGATCGAAAATCTTTGACCATGCCAATGAAGATGCCCTTTCATCTTCATCTGGGGTTTGGAGATGAAAGAAGTATTTTTTTGAGGTCGTTATTGAACTTTCAAAGACGCTTAGGCCAAAAATCTTTGAATGCATCAAGGGATTCAATGAAGACTTGTTTGATGAGATGGCCATTGGGGTTTTGAGGTGTAATTAGTTATTATTAGGGCTTTATGGAACTTCCAAAGACTGCAAGCCAACTTCTTTGACCACATCAAGTCGTTTTGGTCACATGTCTTTGGACGCTGGGTGCGAAAGAAGTTATTTTTGGGGTCGTTGTGGAATTTCCAAAGACGCGTTGATCAAAAACATTGCTCATGTCAAGAAAGAGATTTTTTGGTCAGGTGGTCATTGGACATTAGGGGGTTGGGGATGAAAGAAGTTAATTTTGGGCGTCGTTGAGTGAACTTTATTTTTTCCGTTTTTAATTTCGACTTCTAGAACTTGAGGGTTCGCGGCCTCAAACGCGTTGACCACTGGTCATCTGTCCGCACCTGTTAGGTTCTCGATGGCATTGTCCGGCGAGCGAGCCCACTCGTGCATCGCTATTAGCAACATGAATGACTTCGGCCAGCGGTCATCGTCCAAGCGTCGTCATCGAGTGTCCGAGATGGGAGGGTCAAGCTGTCGATGAGAAAATTGTGGAAATTAATCCCTAGTTTAGCCGCTGACCACTGGCTCCAACTCAAAGCAAGTTGTACCAGAAGTGAGGTCCTCTCAGGAATACCAAACAGCGAGTCAAATTTTTGAATTTTTTGTTTTGTTTTTAAGGCCAAACTAGCTAACCCCTTTCTTTTCCGTTCTGGTCACTACTGGTCAGTTTTTTTTTCTCTTCTCCTTTTGTTATTCCGGAAAAAAAGGACAACTACATGTTGGCTTGAAATTCCTGGAGATAAGTTTGATTTATTGCACCTCAAAAACAGGTAGTTTTGCTCCTGACACCGAGGAACAAATTGACTATCAAAAAAGTACATTTTGATATCTGCCGAAATTTGCATAGAAAACGGAAGTCAGTATTTCGTACTTGGCTATGATCACGATCAGTTTTACTGACGAAATGAAAAAAAAATGATGGTTTCGTTTTAATCTGGATGTTTTGATTTGCAAATTGGGATAATCGTTCAACGAGGTTCATTTCTTGGAAACTACGTAGTGTGACTAGTACAATATTAATATTTTTATTAAAATTTTAACAATGTTTTAACATTTTTAGCAATACAGGCAAGATGATAAATTTTTGACATATTGATAACATTATTGCTACCAAAATTAATAATGTTAAAAAAACTGAAGGTTTAGAAAGTCGTATAAAATTCCCTGGTAGGAATTAACACAATATTACCTTTTTTTTAAAAAAAAATTGAATTGCAATTACCAGAATCGCTTCAAATCAAAGAAAAATGACGAAAATTGCAGTATTGTGATATAGTCATAACCACAATAGTGTAGCCTATTGTTCAAAAATAGCTAAATATTTAGATATGAAACACATCTGGCAGTAATTAACACAATATGAACATTTTTGTTTATTAAAGGAAAAGTAACAAAAAAAAATAGCAAATAAGTTTAAAATATTGCGATAAAATCATTGCTGGCGAAATCATCAGAGTAATGTAAAAAAAAGTTTAGATTTGAGAGTAATTATCACTCTATTTTCTATTTAATTTTTAAGATGAAGGTAATTTCCCCGAATCGCTTCGAACAAAAGTCAAATTGACCGGAATGAAAAAAACAAAAAACACCTGTGAAATAATTTCGAAATAATGATGATAAAATGAATTGCTGGCCACATTATTGGAGTTACTGGTGCAATTTTATTACAGGTGTGAGAAACGATTATTTCACATTTGAAATAAATGATGCGATTTTAATACGTACTTCGTAAGTGATGATTTTAGCGAATTTAGGCTGAATTTTGGCAGAAATGATAAGGGGGGGGGGGAAGTAGTAATCAGTTGCACAAAATCCAAAAGGGATTTGAGTGAGAAATAAAAAAACAGGAAATAAAAACTGCCGAATCGATCGTAAATAAAAGCTGGTAATCGCCTTAACAATCTCTCGTAACTAGCTCTTTATATTTGACGTTGTTTATCAACCACTCTTTGAAAACCATTAGGTTGTCACATTTTGATTGCATTAACCTACTATCGGATTTCGGTTAGGTCTCATCATCATCATAAAAAAAAATTTTAAATGAACTTGAGGTGGTTTTTTTTATTTAAAGTTTTAATATTTCAAGGGTGCCCCACATAAAAGCTATTCAGTGTCTGTCCTTCAGGCTGTCCTGATTGAACTTTCAAAAGTACAGGTGGTTGGTTTTTTTTTTAAAATTTTTTTTTACACCTATGACTCGTTGAGCTCTGCAGAAGACACCTAAATTATAATTTTCGAAAATATCCTGAATCAGATTTACCTGTTTTTCTATTTGATTGATTAAACGTCCGTTTTTAAGGTGAATTCATCGATTTCCGAGAATATCTTCTTTTGTCTTTCGAAAAATGTTATTTTTTTTTTCTCAGCGAAAAAGGTATTTAAAAAACAAACTTTAGAATAAATGTTATTCAATAAATGGGTTCTTATTCAAGAAACCTAATAATTCCTGGATTTTTGGAAAAAACATGTTTATGATATCAGTCCAGATTTAATATTAAACGTTTTACGATTTTTGGAAAGAACGAAAAAAAAAACTTTTTCTAGAATTTTTTTTCGCGGAATTTTATGTTAATCATTTGTCTCACAACATGTTTGTAGAAAAAATGAATGTTTTTTTTAGGAAAACAATCATCGTATTATACATGTATTTATCGTGAAATCCTTGTTTTTCATAAAAATATCTTTTCAAGAAAGCCCTGCCATTCTCCGGAAACGTTTAAACGGAAATTAATGTTTATCTTTGAAAATAAATGATTGTAAGGAATCTATATGGATTTGAAGAAAAAACGCAGTTTTCAACATACCCCTTTTTCGCAGAAAATGAAAAACGAATCGTTTTTCCACAGAAATACATTTTTAGTATATTTTTTTTTCTGAAAAAGGACAAGGATTATAGGCAAAAAACGTTTTTTTTCTTTCAAGAAATCCCGTTTTTTCTTAGAAAAATGACGTTTATAATAGAAATCTATATTTTTTATTATATTAAAAACTAAAATTTGCGAGAAATCCGATTTTTTGGGGAAAAAAGTATTTTTAAGGATCTAATATCATATTATCACATAATATAAATTAATATCTCATTAAATATAATCTATTAATGTATATTATGATTAATGTATATCTTATCTCTTTACATGTAAATGTTTATACACACTTTATACGGACAAACATTTCCCAAATTGAGGGTACCACCACCAGAGGTCCTCCCCATCCCCAAATCCGGTAGTGACTTGGAAGGGGGGGGGAATCATCAGGACGTGTAAAATTCAGCAAACATTGCGTCCTACTTTTCATTATACAATAACATTTTTGCAATGCCCAAAATGCACCCCAAGGTAAGGGGGGCTCACCGTGACCCTCAAATCGAATTCCTGCTCGATTTTCCCCAAAGTTTAACCTCAGTTACCCATCTCTAAGTTCGCGAGCGCTGAATCCCCCCTAAACAATGAGTGTCCAAAATTTCTTCAAAATTCGGATGCTGATGGGGTGGAGGTGGAAGAGGTCAACGTCCCATCCGGGCCCAGAATACGAATTCGTCGTACAAGGTGCAATTTGAAGGTCGGCCAAGCGTGAAACATGGGGTGTTGATTTAGAGGGTGTCCGAATTAAAGAGGGTGCCGTCTCTTTATTCCGTCTTGGGACGATTTTCGCGAAAATGTGATGAATTTCGACAGTAAACAGTTGGTTGTTTTTTTACGGATGGCATGTTGCATCTTTCGAAGCCATCTATTGTCGTTGGGAGGGGCTTAATGACAATGGAAAGTTAAGGGTAACGAAGTAGTAAAAGTGCCGAAATGAAATAGGGATGCACTTCCGGGTTGGGTTTGGGGGAGGGGCTCTGTCCCAACCCGTGGGTCGTGAAAAACTTTTGTAATTTAAACGGATTTTTGGAGATCTGAAAATACCGAAATGAAAAGGAATGTTTTCGTAATAATATTAGGTAAATGAACAATTGATAACAAACGTTTTTATTTTATTGTTAGTTTTTATTGTTAAAGTGGGGTTTTTTTTCTCGAAAAATCAGGACTTGGTGAAAGTTACTGAGGGAAATTCATTTGGGATTCATTTTGAAAAAGTGGTTTGCATCATTTAAGTATTTTCCCACTAAAGTATTTGCCTTTTATTTTATTGTAATAATTATATTTAAATAAAAAATAAAATTTCTTTGGAAATAAGGGAAAAATTATGGGAAGCATGAGTAAAGGATTCCATGGATAATTTTTAAAATGAAATAGGGATAATAGGGATTGCTCAGAAAAATGTTTTATTAAATAAAATAATATCGGATTTTTCTAGTAAGCGATACCTTTTTTATTTATGGAATTTTGTGGAAAATTGTGGAATTCTTAATTAGAATTAGAATTAATAAGAGATTTCTTTGGAAATAAGGGAAAAATTATGTGAAGCATGAGGAAAGGATTCCATGGATAATTTTTTAATGAAATAGGAATAATAGGGATTGCTCAGAAAAATGTTTATTAAGTAAAATAATATCGTTTTTTAAGAGAAAAATACGATTTTTCTAGAAAGTGATACCTTTTTTATTTATGGAATTTTGTGGAAAATTGTGAAATTTTCTCGACGAAATATGTTTTTTTTTTTAAAAAAAAGTCGGGATGCTTTATTTAAAAATGTGAATTCTTAATTAGAATTTTAATAACTAGAAAATAAATCTATTGTGCAAAAAACAATAAAAATACTAATTTAAGAATTTTTTTAAAGTACTCTAAATAGATAAGTTTTGTTAAACGAATTGCAAAAATAAGTGCCAATGTTGAAATTTCTAAATACTTTCCATTTAAAATAAATCGATAAATAAAAAATTATCTAATTTTAATATCCCAGCTTGGTTAAAATAAATAAATTTAAACGATTAAAACCAGTTTTCAGTCCTGAATCCTACCATGCAAATACAATGTAATATAGTTTCAATTATCGAATAAATGGCAGACATTTTCATAATTAAACTTACATACAGCTCAACTTGAAAAAAAATATATTTTTTAAAAATTTAATCGATTAATAAATGAATGCATCTTTTAAACCTTTTTATTCAACCGCGAATATTAACTGGTTATTTATTTTTTCATATCATTGCGTGTCACTCTGATTAAGCTAATCGAGCAAATGGCCATGTTCTATTATTATCATAATTTAAAAATTAGCATATCGATATCGTTTAGATATCTTTAATTATGAAACAGCCCGTCTTTTATAATTTATATTTCTGCAGCGACACTTTTACTGCTTGTCATATTTTTTTACCAAAGTCATAAAAAGCGTGAAATTGTTTCAAAAAACCGTAAAAAAACTACTAGATTTAGTTAACGCTAATGGATTTATAATTTAATGATTTTTAAATTTTAGTACGGGGTGCACCAAAAGTAGGACTTTTAATTTAAAAAAAAAATTAAATTACGAAATTCAACGTACGAATTGATCGTAATTTTCTTTTAACACCATTGTTATAACAATATATTTATTTTCTAGTTATTAAAATTCTAATTAAAAATTCACATTGTTAAATAAAGCATCCCGACTTTTTTTTAAAAACATATTTCGTCGAGAAAATTCCACAATTTTCCACAAAATTCCATAAATAAAAAGGGTCTGCCATTTATTCGATAATTGAAACTATATTTTATTGCATTTGAAAGTTAGGATTCAGGACTGAAAACTGGTTTTAATCGTTTAAATTTATTTATTTTAACCAAGCTGGGATATTAAAATTAAGTAATTTTTATTTATTGATTTATTTTAAATGGAAAGTATTTAGAAATGATAAACGATATTATTTTATTTAATAAAAAATTTTCCGTTTTAATTTTTGTTTTGTTATAACAATGGTGTGGCCTTAACCAAAACTGGTATATTCTTTATGTATTTATTTTTGGTAGTTTTAAATGTTTTTTGGGATGGTCGAAGAGGTTCGTCTTCTTCCTGGACTATTTAATTTCTTGTTTTTCACCCCAAATTGCATAGTTTATTCGGATTTGTGGGATTCATTCGGACACGTGTTTTAACTACTTTTTGAACTTGGGGGATTAGCAGCCATGGTTGGCCCGAGGTGACCATCAGTTAACCGTACCTGTCCACTAACTGGTTTGCACTTTTTTTTTAGGGGTAGGTTAAGGGGGAAGGGCTTCGTCTGGTCCATAAATAAAGGCGCTGCCAGTTGAGCCATTAGTTAGCAAATTTTTTAATTTTTTTTTTTTTTTTTTGATTTTTGGGAAATGTATTTTTGCGATCTGGGGGTCGGCCTCTTTTTGTGAACCACCGGCGAGGACATTGGAGTGGAAGTTCAAACGGTTAAACTGACCAAAGTGACCGAAATTTTGCTAACCGGTATCGAAAAATGCCGAAAATACACGAACTTAACATTTCCACGTTGACTGTTGTTGTTGTTGTCAAGCTTTGCCATTTTGATTTTATTTTGTAAAGAAAAAAATATGTAAAACTTTCATTCTGAGTTTGAAAATTTCGGAAAGATGTATTTTTATCATCATTTTATGACCTTAGAATTGTAGAACGGCTCTCTACAATTTTGAAATTTTGAGAAAAACGAAACAAATTTCGAGTACAATTTTGAGAAAAACGAAACTATTCAGAAAATACCGTTTTATTTTGAAATTTTCCAAAAATGTACTGCCTTAAGTTTTAAATGTCCTAAAACTGCTAAATTAAATGAAAATTCTAAAGTTTCTAGCCTAAGTTTTATAATTTATGCGTCTTGATTTTTATAATTTGCAAGTCTCCTGATTTGAAATCCCATTACCTGAAGTTTGAAAATTTCAAAAATCCACCGTCTTAAGGTTTTAAGTTCCATTCTATAGAATAAAATATCTAATGCTTCCACCTTGAATTTTATAATTTAAAAAAATACAAAAAACAAGTGTCTATAGTGTTTCTAAACTTTTAATTTGTTTAAGTTCGAGTGTTTTAAAATTTCTGAAATGTTGGCTTCTTTGGTTAATCTCGAGTTGTTGAAATTTCCAAAAAATATCATATTGAGATTTTGAATTTCTAAAATTAATTTCTTTTTTAAATTGAGCTTTTCAAAGCTATAGAAAAATATCATCTTTAGTTTCAGAATTTCAACAATCAGAATTCAGTTATCTTCATTTATTAGGACACAATTTGTAATTTGAGAAGTTTAATTAACTTAACATATCTATATATTTCTTTTAAACAAAAGTTGATTTAAATGCTGATCCTTGGCTATTTATCATCGTTTGTTTGTCTAGACTTTTTCGATGAAATTTGTTTTGAATTTCAAATTACTTTTTTCTTTTTTTTTAATTTTTTTAATTTGTCGTTTCGCTCTATTAATAATGCGATAATGCGGCTCTCGATTTCTCACAACCGGCTAATAATTTGTCACAGGCGAGCGTCTTATTTCTAATGCGTGCAAATTGACCAATTTGACCACTGGTCAGGCGCCGCTTGACCACGCGCGTGCGTCTTTCAATTTCGGCGTTTCGCTTTTAATCAAAGAAATAAAAGAAGGCAAAAGTATTTTAGAATGCAAATTCCCAGTGACTACTAACCGAGTTGATTTTAATTTTAAATTGTTGAAAACTTGAAATAAGACGTCGATTCGCAAAATTATTTGATTAAAAATAATTAACGTTTTTAACAATGTGGATGAATTTAGAGAAAACATGTTCGAGAAGTCGTATATCATAAAATATTTGAGAGAAAAAAAAACACGTTGGATATTTTCGAAACGTGTTCAGTGTAGGAACATTATAATTTTTGAAAACATCATCTCAAAATTGTTGTTTTTCTGAAAAAAAAACGTGTTTGTGGTTTGTTTTATTTGTATTTTTTAAAAAATGAAAAAAATTTGAGAAACACGTTCCTGGAATTGTCTCATAAAGCATTTCACGTAATCACTTTAAAACGAAATGTTTTTCACAAAACAAATTCGTGAAATTTGTTCAAAAAGCATGTTGAAATTCATTTTTTAAAAACATTTCCTAAACATATTCTATTTTTTTAGAAACGTTTTCGTGCGATTGTCTCAAACTTGTCAGTATGCTCGTTTCAAAACACATTCGTAATTTTTTCCTAAACCATTGTTTAAAAAGATTCTATTCCTATATTTTTTAGATATTTTTAAAAGTAATTTCGTGCGAATTTCTCAGACTTATACGATCGTTTTAAAGCATGTTCCTAACGGCTTTTCTAAAAAAAACTCACATGAACATTTGGAGAAAAACACTTTCATGAAACATTTTTTAAAAAAAACATTCGGTATTCCTATTTTTAGAAATATTTTCGTGCTATTTTCTCAAACGTGTTAACATGATCGTTTTGAAAGACGTTCATAAAATATATATTTTTTTAAGAAACGTGCTCACGAAATATTTTTTCTAAAAAACAAAAACATTCAGCGTAGTATTTTTTTTCCAGAAACACATTTTGCGATTGTGTCAGAAACGTGTTCATGAAATTACTTTTACAGAAACTATTTTAAAGAAAACATCTTCTTGAAATAGTTGTAAAAATTCCTCTTGGGTATCATTTTTACAAACACGACATGTTCATGAAATCGTATCAGAAACGTGTTTGTGAAATTTCATTTTCAGCAAAAATTTGAAATTCAAACATTCGAAGTTGAAACATTTCAAATCAACTAGTCTTTAATTAAACTAACACTTTAAACACGAATTCATTCGCATTTGTTTTTTACACTTTCTAATTTTCGCATCTAATCGCAAATTGATTACTACTTTAGCGAATCTTTCAAATCCAATCAAATTCCGATTTATTTAAAATTAAACACGGATCTTTAATTGATCATAAATTATTCATCCCCCCCTAACCAAAAACCCATTATCGGTAAAAAATTTCATCCAAAAACTTACCCCGTTCGCTCTGTCAGTCGCTCATCGACGATGCTAATTTAATCCTTTTGATAGTCACACTTTCGAGCGTGTCCGAAGCTGACCACTGACCACTGACCATTCGACCACCCTCGCTCGCTGCAAGCAACGACAAGCTGAGCTTATCTAAAGATTGCCACCGAATACTCAAGAGTTCAATGATGGATGCTGCTTTTGGTTTTCGGCTAAGGTGGTTAAGGAGGTACCTGTTTTTTCGGGGGAATGGGGAAGAGCTTGTTTGTTTGTTTGTTTGTATGTTTGTTTCGTTTCGTTTGTTACTCGCTACGCTTCCTCAAACCACTGGACCATGGCCGAAGCGTCTCTGGGGATGACCTCTCCCCTACGCGGAATTTTTGGTCAAAAGGTAGACAACGAAAATCGCCTTGGTTCAACCCCCTTAAGGGGGCCAGGGGGAGGGGGAAATGATAAACGAGATAATGAAAAATATGAAAGTCAATTGGTCAGCCTGATTGCTTGACCATCCCTAAATGTAAACAAAAATAGTTTATTTCGGCCATCATTGAAATAATTACGACTATAAAGTCGTTTTTGATTGACATTTGCATGGTGGACACTGTCCAGCCTGATTGATCTAGCTGACCAGTTAGGTTGGTGACATAATGACTGTCATTATGTCCTTATGTTTATGAATATTAAGAGGAGTCGAAAATGAGAAATGTTCAGAACATAATGAGTGACATGCAGTTGGTCAGTTGGTCAGCACGTGGCGGTGTAATTGACCGGTGGTAAAAATACATGTATGTCTAATTTTTTTTTTCAGTTTTGATTTCGAACTGTTTTCGAACACATTTATTTGAAAATTGATTTTTTGTTGTTGTTGATGAAGTTGACATTCGATTGAGATTTATTTTATGAAACTCTGAAAACAATGAATTTTAATGCAAATAATGTTACGTGATAATACGATTGCTTTTTATTTCTATTTTTAAATTTGTATATATGAATAACCTGATTGAGTTTTTTAAATTTTTAAATATTCACACTTAATGGATTTGATAATGCGATAGATTTAGCTAAATTAAAGTATTTTTTGGTGTGTTTTTTTCTTTTTTTTCAACTAAAAATTGTCCACGGATTATCACTTGCTGCTTAAACATTTCAAAAATAATAAGGCAAAATTCAATAATTTTGTAGAGCGATTTTTTTAAAAAAGTCATGTAATATATAATATAAATAAGGAAAAAATATATACGATTTATATTGTCTACATTCTTGTTTCGTTTTTTTAAAAAACGCTTTGCTTTGTAATAGTTTTTAAATGTTTTGCTTATAATTGATATGTAATTTAATGATAATATTATAATTTTATAATATTATATAATATTATAATTTAATGATAAAATTATATGATAATTTAATGTAAGGTGTTATTAAAATAATAGTGGATTTTAGTTAAATTTTCCTTTTGTTTTGGAAATATTAACATGTTTAAATATATTCGTAATTACAGACACTAATTATCAAATTTTCTTTATTAACTAGAAACATGACGAACGTGTTTACATCTATGATCTAAGACTAATTTTCTTCGGTCTAAACATTGCACTTAATTGACGAAGATTGTTTTAAAAAATGACACAAAAATACCCGCAAAATAGTGGACACACACTGGACATCGAACACTTGACCAGTACAAAATGTAGATGATGTGAAACACGACATAAAAATGCTCAATTTTCTCTAATATGAGGTCTATAAAAACGAGGAATATTTAAGTTTTTTTCGTAGAATAATTGGGCTTCAGGTCTCGAGAAATCCATGAGTGACCACTGGCCATCCAGCCAGATGTTCTGTTATGTTAATGAAATTCGTGAGAAATTTCAGGATATGGTTGTTGAATATGAGGTATATAAAATGAGGAAGATCTCAGGTGGTTTTATGAAAACGGAATATTCAATGATTAAACTCGAGGTGACTGACCACTGGTCGGTCATTCATCCAGTTCTGTCATAGTAAAGAAATTCCATACATGTAGATATTTGTACGAAAAATGAGGCATCAGGTCCCTAGAAACACACGCGAGGTCCAATGACTGACCACTGGTCATTTAGCAAGATATTCCATACAAGTTTCAGGATTTTAGCTTGTTTTATGAGAAATAAGCGTTCAGGTATCGAGGTATACACGAATGACCACTGGTCATCTAATCAAAAATCGCGTTAATTAAAAATGTATTTATATATTGCTAGTTAATCTCCGATTAAATCATATCGCTAATTAGAAGTTCATGCACGGCAGCCTTTGTTTAACTAGCCGTTATCTTTGATATCAATATGCTAATCCGCATACGAAAAAATTAGATTTAACTCGAAATTTTCTCACGGGAAACAAAACTTTTGAAAATGCAAAATAATCCCATAAACTAGGTTTATTCAAATAACTGGATTTGTTACGAAAATCTTGGGAAATGCTGATGAACTTGTTGATTTTTTTTTAGCGGATATTTTCCTGTAATATTTTTTGACCATTTCCATTTCCTCATCGGCTTTTTCCGATTTTTATTTACGGAAAACCAAAAAAAAATTGCCATAATTTTCATTTTAAAATATAACAATTTTTTAAAGGTGATATTGAACGTTAATAAAAACATCACGGAATCGAGTGAAATTTCTGGGAAAAAAAAAAAAAATAAATATATTTTCCTTAAACATTTTTAATTTAATGACGTGTAAGTTTTTCGGAAAGTTTTCCGGAAAAAAAAATTACTTTAAATTTTGAATATTTTCAAATTCATAT
>JAQIXS010003646.1:0-17449 GCA_034700785.1 Rossiulus vilnensis | reverse complement strand
GACAAAACGCATTTTTCCGATTTTAAATCGGATATTTCGTTGCTGCGAAAAACATGTTCTTTCCTGATTCAGGATGGTGAGTCGAATTTTTTGCACTAAAGTGTATTTGGAACCATGCACTAGGCCTCACTGGACAGCTAATACTGCCCTTGGACATGCTCTATGGCTTGACATGTTTAGTTGCTGACAGTAGGTACCGAGTTGATATTGAATAAATGACAGTCAAGACAAGATGACGTCATTTATGTTCCAGACGAATTTTTCACACCAATAAAAATGACCAAAAGTGGCAAAAATTATGTCGGTACCAACATCATTCAGCGTTCAGCAAAATATGGCAAAGAAATTGCGTGCAATTTTTCCCCGGAAAAACTATGCCATTTCCTGTTCAAATGTGTCGAAAAAAGTGTTCAATTCAAACGTGCTTGTTTTCCGAAAAAAATGACCAAATCGACGTCATTTTTCCGTAAAAAAAACTAACCCCCAACGTAACAATTCATAATTCAATAATTCAAAATATTCAGCACATCTGCCCAATTTTCTTCCTAAAGCTTTCTTCAGGATTAGTTCCGCAGAAAACTGCCCGTGTTAGGGAGGTTTTTTCTGCGGAACCATATCAACTTGGACAGAATTGATTCCGCAGAACAATTTCTGCAGGAATCTTTTCACAGACAGATATTCTGCAATATCAGCTCAGCAGAAAACTGCCCAAGTTCCTGCGCAGTCCCACAGTTTTTTGTCTTCTGCAGAATCATATTTACTCTGGCAGAATTTATTCTGCAGAAGAACGTGCAATCTTTCTGCAGACCAATATTGTCTTCCGACCAGAAAATAATGCCATCTTAGCGTGCACGTGTTCCTTGGGGAAAAAATAAACCTAAAAACAGCAAAATGCGGTCTTACGTTTCTCCGATCGTTGCTGACCAGGTCCTTTGGGTACTTGTTGCCAAGGTAAGAGCTCCGCATGCCGCGGTTGCCCCCGTAGCGCAAAAGAGTATTGACGATCTCCATCTGGACACTCTCATCGACTCTCGACAGCATGGCCGCATAGTGCAGGGCAGTTCCCTTGTAGCTGCTCAAGTTGACTGCCGCCGCGATGTTAGCGCTGGTTTCGCACATCACCGCCACAAGCTCGGGATGTCCCCGCTCCACTGCCATGTGGAGCGCAGTTTCGCTGCTGCGGGGCTCCTGAAACAGACTCAGTTATTATCGCGGTTTTAGGTGATAATGCCGAAAGTGAATGTGCGGATTACAATAGGCCGAACGGTGAAAACTACGAAAATAAAAAACGAAGGATAAAACGCCGTAAAATAAAAAAATGTCTAAATACACCAGGATCCAGTTTTGTCAAAAGTTTTGCGCGTATATGTCGTTCGTTTGATTAGTTTTTGCGAAACATTTTTGCATGTTTAAAAAAATTTGCTTATGTCGTTCCTTTAATAATAACTCCAAAGAATGACATGATGTTGGGCTACATTTCAAACCATACATGATAACATGTGATAAAATATTCATCATGCATTGGATCTTTAGTTATTATGTAACATATCTGAAATTATAATGTGCAATACATTTTAAAGCACATTCTGCCTTTATCTTAAAACTTCCCAATTCTTGAAATTCTGGTATTTTTCTTCTATATTAATTCGTATATTTTAAAAACATTTTGTCACATATCATCTTATACGTTTTGAAATGTATTCCAACATTTTTCATATCAATCCATGCATAGGTTTTATTTTTTTTAAATCCAATTCCTACTTTTAATTGATGTCAAGAAACGTAATTAACACTTCACATTTTTAAACGTTTATTATTTATTGAATATTTTATTAACTGGTGGGGAAAAAAATCACATAGATGTTTTTCTTTTATTGATTTATCTTCGATCAAAATTCAAGTTTGGTATTTTCACCACATACATTGTACCCTTCTCGCCAGTTGAATTTTTAGAAAAAAAATTTCAGACAATTCTAATCATAATTTTGCGATTTAAGTAATGTCTAAATCAAATGTTGTTTTATTAACGACAAATAATTCATGTTTTTAAACTTCTTAATTTTTTTAAAATTACTTTGAATACATGTATTTTTACGAAAACGTTGAAATTACCCCGAAAGCCAAATCAGCTCCAGCGGTGAGGAGCATTCGGATAAACGGCACCACGTTGTTCGAAAGGCTGTGGTTACTGACAGCAACATGCAAGGGTGTAAGCCCTGGAAGTGGAAAACGTATATTCCAATTAAAACAGCAGTCATAAGTTACATTGGAAAATCTGAAATCAAATAAGTGATATTGTAATTTATCCCAAGGTTATGCAATTATGTCAAGTTTTTTTTAATGCGGCTGAACGGTATTATTTTCCCTAAATAAACTTAAATTTTTACTTCATAAAACGTCCATTAGCTGGTCAGCATTTCCAAGTAATTTTCGAGTTGAAATTCTGCCAATTACCGTAACATTTTCAAATTATGTTAAAACTGTGTTAAATCAGCTTTAAACCATCAACCATCTTGTTGGAAAATGTTAAGATAACTCAAAAAATGCAATTATTCTGCAATTTCTTTTAAGTTCTTACAATTATATGCAGTTTTTAAAATGCAATTGAACTGCATTTACTTGAATAATTTTCACTACGTAAATTCTAAATTGAATCTAAAGAGAAATTAAAAAATGCATTCACACTGCAATTTGTTTTCAAGTTTGTTTGTTTAAAAAAAAGAAATTGAATTTGTAGTTTTTACTATATAAATCTGAATTTTGTGACATCAGAAAATCTGAAGAATGAAAACATGCAATGATATAGCAATTTCCTCCGAGTTCTTGCAATAAATTGTAGTGTTTTGAAATGAGATTGAATACTATATATTCTGCTATAAAACTGTATGAACTGGTCAGCATTTCCAACATTTTTGTACATGATAAACTACCAGATTACTGTAGTTTTGTTTCTTTTTCAACTACATACACATACATACAGTGAAACCTGTAAAATTGACCACATGCTTACATTGACTGATTTTAGGGTCCCTAGTGTTAACTGTTTTCGATATATTGACCACCTGCCTACTTTGACCACTGACCACTTCTTGGGGATCCTTCCATACAAATAAGTACTATAGCAACTCTTTGTATATTGACCAAACTCAAATTTCACTTTTGTCTTATTAAAATTTTAAATCAAAACGTAAATAAATACATGTCCATACAAGTTTGAAATGAAAGTGGGGATAATTAGCTTTAATCCAGGTGTAAAAATTTAAAAAAGAAAATGTTAATTGTCTTCGATATGTTTGTAATGTCGGGCATATATATATGACGTCATAGACATATGGCGAGTGTGCCATGCATATATGACGTCATATAACAAAATCGGTCACTTGGGTGGTCACTATAGCCAGCTTTCAATGTATTTATATATATATATTACATACATATATGCACTTTGATCTGGCACCCTGTCCAAATACGTAGGCCTATATGATGTCATATATGCCTAGCACCCTCGCCATATGTCTAGGACGTCATAAATATTAGCCCTATATTACATAAACATATATGCGCTCGGATCTGGCACCCTTCCCAAATATGTAGGCCTATACAACATCATATATGCCTGGCACCCTCGCCATATGTCTATGACGTCATATATGATATGCTTGACTTGGAAACTTTTCCACATATGTACATTGTATATGACGACATTTGTGTATATACATGCCATGACCTGTATGACGGCATTTTCGTAACGTAAAACTTTCTGAAAAGTACGACGTAATTCTTCGTGAAAATGCCCTAGAGCAAAGACCGTACCTTCAGTGTTTCGGTTATTCAGCGGTATGTCCCGTACTTGGCACAAAATCCGACAAACTTCCAGAAATTTCGGCCCGCGACTCGCGAGCAGATGGAGTGGCGTGTTACCGTCTTTGCAAGGGGGGTTTGGCTGGGCACCATTCCGCAGCAAGTATTCTATCATTTCCACATTTCTGACGTAAACGGCATTGTACAAAGGAGTCTGAAAATGATAAAAAAACAAATTAAATATTTCTTAAGTAACTTACATTTAAAGTAAGCTCAATTCAAATTCCAAACGGGAATAGGTCACGAATTGTCATTGAGCGTTATTTTCAAAAAAAAAATATTTTCTCAAAATTTTGGCCAAGGCATTCACTTAATCGGTTCTGTTTATACGCAAAGATTTCAGAGCGAAATGGGCAGAAATAAATCCTTCGTAAATGGCAATTAATTTTTATCAGAACTTAACCAAGATTTACCAAAAACCTGGACTTTGTAAGTAATTTTTGTTTGTAAATGTGTAATTTGTATGTAATTGAAATGTGGTAATGTTTTCGTTACAAATTAAGCACCAAAGAGTTCCTTAAATTCTGGATGTCATTCTTCTACAAAATTCTACATTCATGTCTACACAAATTTAAAGTAGTGTGTTTTTGCAAGAAATTTACCTGCCCTCTGTTATTCCTCACATCAATGCAATTCCTATTGTTGCCATTCCTCCCCACGATCGCACAAACCAGATCCATGTTTCCGTTGGCCACCGCAATGTGCAAATTCCTGAAACAAGATTTCAAAAAAACTCACTGCTACTTTCATTAAGCTCAAAATGAAGTCTTCGGGTCTCTTTTCTTGAAAGAAAAACCAGGCGAAGGAAAAGTTTCCTGAAATTTAAGCTATGCTGGCACAATTTTGTAACCCAGAGAAAGTTCAAAAATTAAGAAAATTTCATTGCTGTTCTCATTACATGTACTGGGCAAAAGCTAGTCTTCGGATGTTTTTGGTCGAATAAGAAACCAGCAAAATAAGTTTCTTAAAATTTAAGTTATATATTTGCACAATTTTGCATCCCAAAGCAAGCTATAAAATTAAGAAAATAGAAATTTTTATTATCGGGCAAAAAAAAGTCTTCGGATATCTTTACTCGAAAGAATAACCAGGAAAATAAAAATTGCTTTGAAGTTAGCTACAATCACACCATTTTGCACAGATACTTACATATATATATATACCAAAATACAATTTCTACAGGGTTTAGCAGTTTAACCCTAAGGACACTTTTTGAACTGTATCTTAATATTTCACGCTGGATTGACCGGTTCAAAAAAAAAGAGAAATAACAATCTCAAAAATTGGTTTAAAAACTTACGTGTCCCCATCCTCATCAGCCGTCAAGACCAGGTATTCATCTCCATACATAGGAGGAGCCCTAGGTGGACTTATACCTGGTGCGCGCACCCCTGTCGCAGCCATGGTTCCAAATGACCCTCTGCGGATTTGCACTGGAACCGGTGTGAGCACAGGGGCTGAAACTGATCAGAGTAAATAGAAAATAGGTGAGATATTTGTGTTTCTTCAGAAATTTATAGAGAAAAAGCCATACCAGCACCGGGCATGATCGCTACCATGGTAGCACGATGACAGAATTTGGACGTCCAACTCACGTCATCTCGTCCTAATGATGAATTATCATCACACATAGGATGACATTTTTTGGTAAATTTTCCGTCATTTAGGGACACATCCGAAGATGACCGAAAATGGACATCATTTTCACCACTGTTTCGGGATGAAATTTGGATCACGTTCCAATATGACAGAGAGCGGTCAACATTTTCACCTATATTTGGGACGAGATTTGGATCACGACCCAAGACGACAGAAATGGATATCTTTTTATGTCATTCTGTTAAGCATTAATAGTTGATATCTGTTGAGTAAGATTCATCAATTCGTCCAATGACAATTTAGAGATTCTATGTAACCACTTGATAGGGAATGATTGATTGTATTGATCATTATGTCTTAATTGATTGTTAAGTGATTATGTTCATTACGGATTCCATTGGGACGCCCAAAAGAATGTCCTTTCAGCATAACAAAAAAGGACTTCTCAATTTCGTCAGGACTTATGGGACAGGAAAGATTGATTGCACAATAGGCTCATTCGCTTTCTTTCCATGGTCACAGCCTTGTGGCCCAGGGAGCCTTTGAACTTACCTAGTACAGCAGGAGAACATTCTGGGTTGGAAGACTCACTTATTCTTCGGGGTGTGCGGTTAGCATCCCCGGATGTGGGGCGCGGTCGAATTCTAGGAAACTGCTGCATTATATCCTGGATTCTCTGATCGATTGCCTCTGGAGCAGTTACCGGCGTTTTGGAACCCACTGACGAGGGGCTTCTGCGGGGGTTCTGCAGTTCCACCGGTGCTTGTGACGAGACGATGAGAATTGGTGTAGTGATACGGACAACGGGCAGTTGACTTGCGGCTCTGGCAGGAGCTAATGGCCTCACAAAGGTCTCGGCTGATGAACCGAATACTGTGGTGGGCTGCACCGATACTCTATTATTCATGGCCACTGGCATAGTACTGTCTGGGTTTATCGAAGGGGTGTTGTAACTCGCACCACCCAAAGTGCCGGCTGCTTTTTCGATAGACTGATCTACGTTCAGGTCTACATCATAACGTGCAAGCATCTCAGCAAGATCACCAGGCCCCAATCCGTCATCAACAACCTCGGGGAACTGAGGATCTACCACCTCGCTACTACCCGCCTCCGGAGAAAGAAGATCGCTGAGAGCAGCTGAGACATTAGCTTCTGAAATATAAGGTGCCATGCACGAGACCCCTGCAGTGACGGCATCGTCTACATCAGAGCTTTCTCCGGGAGAGCCTAACATGGACGGCGAGTGGCCGTACGAGTACTCCGTCCGAGGGCTTGCGGAGCTAGTTATGGAGAGCGGGCTGCTTTCTGGCACACTGCGAAACCCTAGAAACGTGGAGGCATCACTAGCTGGGGACTTATTGATAAAGTCTTCCATGACGTTGAATGGTATGCACGGTTCTACCGCCTTGGGGAAACTACTGGACATCTCGCCTGCAGACACTCCGGGCAGGATGATGGAGCCTGCCAGAAACCTAGAGGTCTTGCGCTTGGTCTCCGCATCAGAGGGTGGTGAGGAAGAGGTCAGGGCAGCAGAAGTTTCCCCTTGTGCCACACTTTGATCCACCGTGTAGAAGCCACCATTATTCATACGTGGGGGGATGCAATGCACGTCCATCGGGGGTGCCATGGCTTCCGGTGTCGGGCTCTGGGATCTATCTGACACGTAGATCGGCGACCGGGACATGTCGGAGCATGTACTGGGGGAATTTATCTGGTCGTAGCTTGTCCCAGGGGAATTCGTCTGGTCAGAGCCGGACCAAGGCGAGGGTGGTTGCCCGTAAGGAGGGCTTCTGTGTTTTGACTTGCGGTTGGACTTTGTGGGACCACGTGCTACGCATGCGGTATCGTTGTCGTAGTCATCGTCTTCCTCATCATCGTCATAATGACCATCCGATTCATCCGAATCGTCATCATCTCTCACCCGAACCGGCTGCGGCGTAAAGTTCACAATGCAGGACTGCCCTTGCGTTCTCCAGGGTGTTTCGGTGAGCGACAAACTGGATAGCATGGTTTCCACCGGTGGACCACCAGACGAGCTACTGGGTAGCCATATCATCGGTGGAGGGCCTCTTGCATTGTGGTTCATTAAAGTATGGTTGCTGTCCTTGGCATCCTGTTGGTTGTCACCAACGGACTCCTCATCAGACCTTACTGTAAGCGCTTCCGGAAGCTTTATGTTTGGAGGCTGGTCATCATCGTGGTCATCTGACTCATCTGAATCTTCATCTCTTGCTTGAACAGATTTCTTGGGTGCAACGTTTATCATTCCGAGGCGCTTGCGTGCTGTGAAGGATGTTTCTTTGAGCGACAGACCAGAAAGCATGGTTTCCAATGGTGGACCACCAGACGAGCTTTCAGGAAGCCATAGCATTGGCGGAGGACCTCTGTTATTGCGATTGATCCCTGTATGGTTGCTGTGACTGGTATGCTGGTGGTGACCAATAGCTTCGTCATCGGTCTTTATTGCAGCATCTGTCGGAAGCTTTGTGTCGAGAGTCTGATCGCCGATCTTGTCGGACGATTTCATATCTGACAAACCGGAAGACGTGCTATTCGCTTGTTGACCTCCGAGAGATGGTTTTGGAGAAGCAGCTCTGACATTGCTATGGGTCTCAGGCCTGCCATCACGGAGTGGCGCATTATCCTTGATGCTCGCTGGAAGAGCATCCACCGCATCAATATTTTGGTCATCATTTAAGCTTAGTTTGCCCATGGATTCTATGGGCAGCACTTCCTTGTTTTTGGACTCATCCACAGTCCTGCTTCCATCACTGCCTCTTTCGCAGCCTTCCAGACCCATGGCTTAATCTACAAATAAAATGGATAAGCGGGATCATCAACTGACCTTGCTGAATAATCTGCAAAAGTTTTAAACTTTAACAACGTTTTGAGGGTAATTCAAGCCCTATACCTGTAATGTACAAATGTTTTTTGTCATTAAAAAAATAAATAAATATATATATTTAAGAAAAATAATATAATTGGCCCGAAAATCAGGGAAAGTCAGAGGAAATCCCAATGAACATGCACTGAATTTTGAATGACAATTCCAATGAAAGCTGGTCTGAGCACTAAGAGGAATCATTTTCTATTTATAGGTTTCATAAAGAACTTTGCCTTTGACGTTACCTTGATTAGCAGTACTTACATGTATAAAACATGTTATGAACATAATGTTGCACAAATTCAGTATTTCTGAGCAAATTTTGTACAGAAATTAAGGCCAAAATCTATTAATTACAACACATTTATTCCATTCATTCCATTATTCCATATTCCATAAGTCCATTAATTAACATTCCTCAATATTGCTCAACATTTGTAAGCACATTCTGTGCAGGAATTACGCTAGGCAAAAATACTGAACTTGTAATTACGATTTTAAAAAATGCGGCCGACGAACGTTCATTAATTAAAATTCTTCAGCATTTTTTTTAAATTGCAAATTACAAGTAAAAATTCACATTTGCAATTAACTTCGCAAATTTTCGCCGACGACATTACTTTATTGTACGGACAAGCAAATTTCGCATAGAAATTTCAGCAAAGTCAATCATTTGTTATCTCGGTTTAACATTTATTTTTGCATATGGCGTTTAATTACTCGAGGCTTTTCAGTATGACTAAAATCCACACTTTGCGATGAATTTTCCGAAAATTTCGCCTATGGCGTTCTATCAACAGTTCTTAGCCAAATTTGACATTTCCCGGCAATTTTTTTTAGACAAATATTATCCAAAATTAATATTATTTGATGACATTTTTTTGGAAATATTAGCCTACGGCATTCCATTAATTCATACAAAAATCGTGACAGTCAAAATTAAATCAAATTTCAATGATTCTGTAAAGGGGACTGGAGCTGGGCCTGGGATAAAGACTTGGATTTAAAGAGAGCAACATTCGAATGCCTAATCAGCCAATAACATCTACAGATCGACACTCAATACTGACCAGAATAATACGTGGTGATGAAATTTGTGCATTATTATATATTAAATACTGTAGTCTGGAAGAGTTTTTGTAAACCTCGATCAGGAAGTCACATAGCTTGAATAAAGTTTCCATATTTCACTCAAAATGCACCATTAAATTGGAAAAAAAAATATTAGTAATACATGAGGTCATTGTGTGATCCAAACATCCATTTAAAAATCCCCTAAAGTCACCATGTGACGTCACAGGAAGGAACCAATGGCATAAAACAATCTCGAGCAAACAATTGCACCATTTCCTCCCACTTCTGGTACGCAGCCTTTATAGACAAGCAGTGTTAATAAACAGGATGTTTTTATCCGATAAGCCCAGCAGTAACCGGCAAAGAAAGCAATATAAGAAACCGCATAGCAAGTGCCCTTGATATTGAAGATTAGCTAAACAGATAAACCAGCCCTTGATAAACAATGTCTGCCAATGCGTAGTCATTTGCAGGCCTGCACCTAGAATTTCGAAATGAGATGCCAGGGATAATTGGCATTCTTATTACCAACTGATATAACAAAACTGGGTTAGAAATTCGCATAAAAACTGTTCACGAATATAACCTTAAAAGAAAAGTAACTGAAACCAGGTTTTCCAGATTATGTAACTTCCGATGTCAGAGCATCGAAAGAAGAACCCATAAGTTCAATTTTTATAAATAAATGGGGCCTTGCCACATTATGAAATTTATCTCAGACCCTCACGGAAGACCAACTTTTCACGGGAAAAACTTAATTTAGTAAGTAGAATAGGTATTTGAAGCAAACATGTGCGAGCAATTATGCAAATGTGAAAATTTACGGAGGAATTGCCGCCATTTTGTATCGCATCACACTCGGCATTCGCATTTGTACGAATGCAGGGAAACCTGGCTATAGTGATCACCCAAGGGACCGGATAAAACTGGTCACCTTAGTTAGGTTGTCAATGAATCGAGAAAAAAATCAGTAACGATTTTCCCCCAACATTTTTAAACCTAAAACAAAGTTAATTATCATTTATGATTATTATTTCAGATTAGATTAAACTATGTTTAATATCAAAGTCCTTTCAGTAGAAGTGTGAGATTTCTCGTTGCTGATGTCACACTGAAATTACAAGTGCATAGAGTAGAGGCGGTCAACACCTAAAGACTGGTGTAACTGGCGTCCAGAGAATTGAGCCAGTGCACTTATTTCAATTGTATGCAGAATCTGTAATAGAATGCTTAGGCTTGATCATAAAATGTTTATGATCGTTAGAAATGGCATTGTTTAGCATGTGTATTTCTTAAATAATGTAGATAAAAAGGCCACATTTGGATGCCGAATTACCCCAGTTCGGAAACACTGCAGCCAATGGAATTCTTCCATGTCGAAAATGAGGAAAAATAACTTTTGGAAGAGGCCAAAGTATCGAAAAAGTCAAAACATCGTCTGAATCAGCCAGTAAGAAGAGGTGCACAACTCTAAACAAGGAAGACGTTGCTATAATTTTCAAATGCCATGAGTCGATATTTAAAAAATTGAGGAAAAATTATGATTTCCTTTAAGAAACAATTATTCTCACTGACCCAAACTCAAATTGGAGTAATGACGATGGACTATTTGTGAAATCTCATTGTTTGCATAAAAATGTCAAAGAATTGGAAATAAAAAGAGCTGAAAAATAAAGGAATTTAAGTTGGCATATTTCCAAATGCATTGGCTTCATGGCACAAACCTTCAGGCCTTTCTATACATGGGGAAAGTTAAATTATCAAATCACATTTAGGGAAAACACGCAAATGTGGATGAAAAGTTGCTATAAAAAACGAAATGTACATATTTTCAAATTTCATTATGCAGTTATTCAGTTTGCTATCATTTTCGCAATACGGCATTCTAAAATAAGCAACAAACATCCGCCTTCCTAGATGTATAACTTTTGCATATTTATTTACATATAGGATATCTGGAAATAGGAGCAGTTGTACACACGGTGATTTCAAGTCAGGAAAGCAGTGTTTCAAAATGTACCCATCTACGTCACATTGATACCTAATATTTTCCTATGGGCTTGTTCTGATTAGAATTAGAAATGTGTTTTAGGGCATAAGCAATTTTCACTTGTGGACTATGTATTGATTTTAAGGAAGAGAATGTTGTACAAACTTAACCTTGCATTAAAAAAGAAATTTCTTTGATGTGAATTTCTTTTAGCAGAGATCCATAACTTAAGGATGCTAACTTGATGTCCTAAAGCTTGCTTGAAAACATTATTCAAACGTTTTTTTAGTCATGTGCTGGATGTTCATTGAACAAGTGCATTTAAATAAACCCATGTCCAGTTTAAATGAAGCTATGAAGAAAAGAATTTCTAGTACAGTTTCTTTGAACTTGTTTAGATTTTTTTAGGAAATTTACCTGAAATATTAAACATATCTAAAAGGATAAAAAATGTTCAGGTGAAAATGTTGTGTGATAATTCTTTTTTTTTAGAAATAGGCCTACCGTATGCCATCATTTTTTTTTGTTTTAAATCGAAAATCCTTATTGTGATTCAATTTTTGGAAAAATTTCGCCAACAGCGTTTCCATGATTTCTAAACAAATTTAGTGAAGATCCAAATCAATGACTGAAGGTCCATACGCACTTTAAAAAACTTTCCTTGATTGTATTTCTTAAGAAGAACAATTGCGCGAAACATTCTACATTCGATAATTAAATTTTCAAAATTAACATCGTAATATATGGAGATGTAGCCTAAATTCCCTAGGATTCTTAAACTTGTATGGCGATTTAAGTTCAAATCTGTTATTCAGATTTACAAAAACAATTGCCTAAATATGGAGTTTCCAAAAACATGCGGATGGAAATGCTAGCATAACTCCAAAATTGAAGTCCCAGTTTTTCAAAAATCACAAACTGCCTACGACGTTTATTTAACACTTAAAATGAAACAAAATCAATACATGTTAGCTATGACATCATTTTGAAGCCAACTTTTCAATGGTTTTTATTTGGTGCCATAAAGACGACAAGCATTTGCAATGTTTTTAAAGTTTAACACATAAAACGTGGGCTTTTTCTCAGAATAATGATTTGTTGATTACATCAACTATTTTCTTTCAAAGCTTGCAGTTCTTAGAATATTACTTTTTTTGTAAGGAAATGATGCCGAATCTGCAGCTCACCTCAACGGTGTTAAAATGAAATTTATTAAGAAGAAAAAAACTAAAACTATTAAGAAGAAAAAACAGGTTTGTACCTTGAAAGAGAAAAGGAACAAACAGGTCAATGCTAACAAAAAAGCTGGCTGGTAACAAAACAATTAAAATTTAGTACTAGTTTGGAACGGGTTTTCAGAGCTGGCCATCCATGGCAAGATACAATGAATCATATTACTCATTTCCATTTCCAAAATTTCCTGGTCACAGCCATCACTTTTTAAGCACCTAAAATTCTTTTCAGGGCATGGTATGCTAACACGTGGTAGGCAAAGTAGCCTACGCGTAATCAACTTTTGAACATGGTTACAGGTTTCCCCCAGAAATAACATTTTCAACTTTCCTGACTTCTCCCTGACTTTACCAATTTTTTTCAACGTATTATCCTACCTACCATGACCAATGGTGCAAAATTAAGACACATGCAAACTTGCACCTGGAATAAATTTCATGGTTTTTGAATTATTTCAGAAGACACTTTCACTATGTGAACGCAAATGGTATGTTGATGCTAAATTTCCCTGACGTTTTCAAAATAAATCATTATTCCCTGACTTTACTAATTTTTTAACATTATCCTAACCACCCTGACCAATGGTGCAAAATTAAGGCATGCAAACTGGCACATAATGTCAATAGGATGACTTTTCCATGACCTGGATTAATTTTCGTGGCTTTTTAATGACTTATTTCAGTGGCACCATCCCTATGTGAACAAATATTGATGCTAAATTTCCCTCCTGTTTCCATGACTATACGATGTATTTTCCAATTTATTCATTTCCTAAATAGGCCTACTTAAGGTATTTTTCTTAACTGCCCTGCAATCAAACCAAAGTCAGACACAAAGGACTAACAATAATTTAATAACAGTGGGTTTTCCAGGCAAAAAAATTAGAAAAACCTGAAAAACAAAATAACATTTGGGAAAACCTAAATAAAAAATATGGAAAAACCTAAGCAAAAAATATGGAAAAACCGACCAACCTGCTGGAATACCTGATCATAAAGGTTTATTGACAGGTCTACAAGGTTATGTAACGCCAAATAAAAACTTTTTCAAAAATTAACCCTCAGATGCAAACTTTGGGGTCAATATTATCCCAGCATTTTAAAGTTTGAAATCGGTGCTCTCCAAATACTGAATTTGGTTAAAACTTCGTCACACTGTCACACACACATTAAACATGTTTGTAGTTTTATGTTTCTAACGGCTTTTCACCAAATTATTTTGTTTTTCGAATTTTCCAAAACCACCAAATTTCACTTCAAATCCTTGTAATAACTGATGATACAAAATAAAATAAAATTTGGGGAGGGGAAGGGGAACGTCATGCAACCTTCTTCGATGGTTTCACTGAGAGGATAACCCCGTTTTCGAGGGCCACAACATTTTAAATAATTTATTCAAGTAATTTTAAATAAAAACGCAATACACCAAGCCACCTTTCACTTATAAACATGGCCCGGACCTAATTCAAACTTGGAAAAGTAAATTTAGCCATTAGCTTGGTGGACCTCGATCGAAAGAAATCTAAATCCCCAAATTAAGATTACGTATAAAAAATTGTTTTGATGAGATCAGACCTTGTCAGAGGAAGATTAAACTTCAAAAACTGGCCAATTAGAGACGAGCTCGCGCGAGATGAGCCAACCAGTTCAAACCCGATTTTATTAGCCCTCAATTGAGTCGTGAATATGGGCGTTCCATTGGTCCGATACCCATTCTTCAGAACATTCAAAAATCCATTAATCTTCATTTCTTGACATTACATGAATTCAATATCTTCAGAAACTGCTTGCAAAAAAACAGGAAACCAAGCCTTCCAAATGACCTTGTAAGAACGACTTCGACTTACAACTTGATGTTTTGCAGGTCCCTGGAAGAGGCTCTCATGTGACGTCACTTCCCGGAAAACAACCTTTCATTCCAGGAACCGCTCATTGCCCTTCTCAAAAATAATTTAACCGTTCCCAGAAATGACTAACGACTTGGACCACGAGACCGAACATTTTCAACAAATCAGAGGAATTGTGGCTTTTTCCTCAAAGGCTGTAACGAGCAAAAAAGATACCATAATAACAACTGTGACACGGGGTTATTTGAAGGGTGCCAAACCAAAACGACGTAAGTGCCCACACGACAAGCTACGCGCGCTGTAGGAACCATTAACACACCTGTTATGGTGTCGTGGAAGGGAACTGGAACAAAGGCTTGAGGAGTGGAAATTATTGCCACCCACAAAACGACATGCTAATGCTTAAGATTAGTTTGGAATGGTCATAAATATTCCTTGATTGGCTGGAAGGCGCAGAAAAATATGTGAACACTAAAAGGAGGTGAGAATGGAGGAATGGGCGGCATCAATGGACTGCTACCCTACTTGCTACAAGAGAAAAGTGTTTCGAACGTTCATTGGGGGATGCAACACGCGTGGCACATACGTCGTTATGGAAAATTTCGCCGAAAGCGACTGTTTCACTTAGCACTCTGTCTGTTTTCTAAAAATTGTTATTTGAACGAAGTCAAACTGCATTCAGAGACTTCTCCAGACTTAGATAAAGCCATATATGACTGCGTGCATGGTCATATATGGAAACTATTTCATACTAAATTCATACTAAAATACTAAACTAAATTAATTAAATGGTTTACAATTTCTGAGACTTGTTTGAACGAGATCAACTTTGTGCTATTTACCTCTCCTGAAAAGATTATGTTTGGCACTTGACACGTTATGGTTATGCAATGGGTGTAATGCACAAAAACAACCGATTAGGAATTTTGCGCAGACAGCATTTCACATATGGCTACAAAACTAATGTTCCAAACCAGATAGAAATGGCTGAAGAAATTCAGATCTTATGATGGCACTTGCAACAGGAGTTGCACAATGACGAAATGCACCGGGTTTATCAAGGGTTGATACGCAACTTCATGCAATTCGTCTACATGTTTGCTCACACCTCCAGTCCAAGGCAAGGAGGCACGTGTCTAGTCTACGCTGTTTTTAGAACTGTGACCTTGACAGTGGCACCAAATAGTAGTCCACTGTTGAACTTGTCTGCATAGTTGATTCTCAGTTGATAACCATTTGATTTGAAAATTGTAATCGTTATCACAAAACTGTTAACGACATTAAATAACCATTGGCTGACAACCAAGTGACAGTGTTGCACCAAAAATACCGGTTACGATCGTATAGAAGATACGTGAAATAGAAAATATTACAACTGAGATTTTGGAATATCCAGGGTTGACCCCAGGAAACATTTCCTTCCACATTAACTGTATTTTGGTTTTTATTTTTTGATCGCTCGAGATCACGATCGTAAAAACGCTAGCCATTATTTCCTATAGAGGGTGGTACAAGACAAACTGTGGATCGAAGTTGGAGCTGTTTTTATTTAGAAATAGGATGAATTGGAGATTTGGGCACAGTATAGAGAAGATAGCGAGGGTATTTCTTAAGCATCTTCATTTAATGACGAGATACATCTATAATCAATTTCTCATGTAACAATTAGAATGACCACGAACTACGAGTCTATGGTTGCATCAAATGAAGAATAGACTAGGAATTCAAATAGACCAATAGAAAGAGAGCCTGTTATGCGTGTAATCTTAACAGCCCCAACTTTGATCCACAGTTTGTCTTGATTCGACACTTGTATTCCTTTGTTGGTTGCTGTATTCCAATTAAGACGCAGACCAATTATCCATTTAAATAATTAATATTTCCGACACAAAGATATAATTTCGTATCAAACATGAAAGAAAAAAATGTAAATGCCGATCGAAACGTTGTCGCTGCCGTGTCGCTTTTAACATGGCCGCTGCCATTACACAATATGGAACACGATTTTGCATCGTTAAAGACATGGCGAGGAAAGCACCAGCTGATCTCTTTGAAGACCTCCTCTGTAGGTTGAGGCATCCCTTTTGGGCATGATTGAAACTAGAATTACAGACATTCAAGAGCAATGGGTGCTTCTGAGTAAAACTGCTCCTAAATGAAGTGGTTACAAAAATCGCATGGAAAATTATTCAGAAATACATCAACGCGCTCTGGCACTTGAGGGAACAGCTTAGGATCGCACATAAATTCAACATTTTTCCATACCTCCGCATAGGTAATTAGTTGAAATTAAGACACTTACAGTTCAATATTGAGGAAAATTGAGGCAGATCGAGAAAGCTGACGGATTGTGCTTGCAGCCTGCAGTGCCGAATGCAAGCTGCAAGCACATTTTTTCTGCCAATTTCAGCACAAATCGTTGCTAATCTCTATGTGCATTCAGCCCAGCAAGTCGTAAGCAGAAAACAATCCAGCAAAAAGCAGGCAAGCAATCGCTGAATTTTCGCAACACACATCATTAAATAATTGTGTGATGTGATTTATGCCTATTTCAGGGAGTTGTTCCGATATTTTTCATGTTATTAGGTCATATCCTAGGGATTTCTTTGGATTTAGTCCTTTTATAATTCTTCTGGTTGAGGCTGCTTTGAACGGTTTCATAGGAAGCTCCAGCTGCCTTGGGGCAACCAGATATTGTTCAATTTTGGTCTCTTCAGTGCAGGAGGCCCCAGAGACAATGGCTTGGACCACATTTGTTAGGTACTCTGCAATAGCGAATGCTTAGCGTGGCTTTTTTCTTACATTCCGAGGTACTTTTACGAAGGTTGGGGGGAGGTTGAGAATAAGCATAACCCACTACATTGGAGCAGCAACGTCACATTATGCTACATTATTATGGGGCAACTAATATACCATCATAATTGGTTAATCAACATTGTGATAAGGTCATGCATGTCGCTAT